>CM033459.1:20017556-20105056 GCA_019425755.1 Amaranthus cruentus
TGTATAGACCTAATGATAGACCTAATCCAAGGCCTAATCCAAGACGTAAAGCTAAAATCTTTAAACAAATCTTATACTCTTGCACACCACTCACCAATAAAAGCACATCGATCTCAGAAACGAAAGCGTAAAGGAAAAGAAATGAGATAACGATAGGTTGACTATCACAACTGCAAACAGTTTCACTCCATAGCACTTTACCTTGTACTTCTTTCTTCCATTGATTTGGACTCAATCCCTCTCTTCAACATTGTATGTCTCATCCCGCGAACTCATACCAGCCGCTCCATTGGCCACTGTCTGCTCAATAGTGCCTTCTTAGGCGTAGGAGGCAAACTAGCAGTAGTCTTCTTGACATCCATCACAGCATACATGTTCTTGGGAGTCGACCTGCTCTCATCACATATATGCATGATAACCTGGCATTTCTGACAAAAATGAAACACCAACACCATGAAGAATGTCTAATCATGAACTTGAGCCTCCTCGTCTTCCACCAGGATAGTCTTAGGTAAAGGCTTGAAAACTTCCACCTCAATCAAGATCCAAGCATAACTCATCCTACGTTGATTAGTAGTGCATTCATCCTCAGCAATAGGCACCCTAAGTAAGCTACTTATTCTACTTAAGGATTTAAAGCCCCAAAATTTAGTAGAAAGATTCACAAATCTAACTCACATTGGAACGAGACGTAAGATATCATGTTTGAAATCAAAGTGTTCATCCAATTTCTTAAGCGAATTAATGTCTGCTTCAAAATTTAGCCAAAAAAATATCCATCCTCATGGAAATAGGCTGAAAGTATGTCTAGAAATGGCCATTTAACCGTTATGAATGAGGTGAAAACTGCTAAACTTAGTTTATAGCGAACATTAAACATAGCACAAGCAAATTTCCATTTCATTTTCAATTAGCAACCTCAACCTTATCCATAACCGCATGAGCAATGTTATTCTTTACAGAAGGAGCAACAAAATAAAGATCCATGCAATTGGAAGTCAATGGCAGCATCCTCCATCGACTGTGCACAATGTTGTTGCGTAACTGGTTGCCCAACATATTTTATGTCGTTGCTTGAATCGGTAGCAGCTGCACAATCCTCTACTTGAGACCTCTCCATCACATTTTCCCTATTCATGGATTCTAAAATTGTCATAAGCCTGACAATCTCTGTATGTACCTTCGCCAACTAAGCAAGTGATGGGCTTTGTTCCTCTTCAATGGGTTTAGAAGATGAGCCGCTTCTCAGCCTACGAGTGGTGGCGTCCACTAACTTAGCCTTACCTGGTGGTACGTTGTATTTGTTTATTGGAATCAACCTATGAGTGGGTTTTGTTTATTGGTATTCGCATACAGTGGTGTCATCCACTAACATAACCGTCTCATAAAAGATTTGTTTATTGAACAAAATTTAATAACTTGAGGTGGTACGCCGTAACGCCCCACCAAGATGAATGTTGAATATTGAGTATTTGAAACACCCTACGTCTATCAAACCCTCGTGACTATCCATTGAGGTTGTAAAAGTTCAATCTAGGGTATCATACTCACTCCTACTTATGAATGCAACACATTAATTTCCCCTGGGTTCTTGGATCTTTATCAAAACATGGTCCTAAGGTCGCTCTGATACTACTTGCAACACCCCGGACCTGTCAAACCACCAATGACTATTGATAAAGTCTTTAAATTGGCCCCATAAGTTAACAAATGTTCTTTCAGTGCACTTTGGTCTCAGTTTTGGACACTAAGGAAAATCTCTTAGGATTTTACCCATCATAGCATACACTTTTATGATACCCTAGGTTAAGCTTTAAAAAGAAAAGATATACTTATATCAACAAGATCCATGTTCTTTTTAAAGAACTAATTTACTAAGAACTTCATTGTTAAGTATGTTTAGGCGACAATAGTACTAGTATGGGCAGGGGCGAAACTTAGTTGGGGCGGGTAGGGGCTTCGCCCTTCCGAGATTTTCGATAAATTTTCTTAATATACAATCATCATTTTATATTTTTAAAAATTTTAGGCAAACAAATAAAAGCAATACAATTAAAGGAAGAGAATGAATAACTAAAATAAAATTAAAAAAAAAATCTTATAAGTAATAATGGAGTATCAAATTAGGAGTGAAATTATCATTTAAAAACTGAAATACAAAAAATAATAAAGCGAATAGGAGAAATGGACAAAAATCAAAAATTAAGCTTATCATCGACAATTGAATGATAAATGTTTATTTTATATTTTTAATTGAATTTCCTTTTCTTTATTTAATAATTAGTTTGAATAAGTGAATACTTGAATCACTGAAAACTCATAACAATAAAACATTTAATTATGAAGATGGTTTAGTAATATACGTTAAGAGACAAATGGCAAAGATATATAGTGTCAATGAGATTATAGAAAATTTTAAAGTGCTAAAAGAGCGTCGAACTTTACTTTCATACAAAATTCACGTAATAATTTTTTGTTGTATTGATTGACTATATATTAGTTGAATTCAATTTTTTTAATTAACTCTGTCCCCTTTAAAATTTTGTTCAAGTTTCACCACTATAAGGGTGACATTTCTAAAAAAATTTCTTCAGTATGCACGAGTAAGACCACAATGCACCAAAGTGTACTGAAAGGATATACCACTTGTGTGCTTTAGGGCCATTCTAGAACCTCCATGAGTAATTCCAGGGATTCGATAAGGTCTGGGTGTTCCAATATGAAATTAGAATTATTTTTTTTTTTTAAGAATGAGTTAGAGGATTATAGTAAAACTTGTAATATCCTCACTTTTTTGGATTTTTAAGAATATTAAGTGTAGAGGGCTTTGTACAAAATATTTTTTGGAAGGAACAAGGAAGGGGCATTTCATCAAAATAACTTAAATACTGTATTTACAATAATGATTCCTTGTAAGATCAAAATTATCCATACAAATAACATAAACAATATAATGTTGTGTTTAACTAAACATTAACTATCTTTGACGTTGATATAAGGTCAAATTAAACTTGGAGTCTTGAACCCTAAATTAAACATCTTACATATTTGCATCGTATTGTATTGATTATAAAAAACAGATGTTGTAAATATTGTGTTTGAGAACTGTGATTTCATTTTAAAAATCTAAACTTGGCTTAAGTTTTGTATTTGGTGAACAAAACAAAACGAATTTTGTAATTTTTAATACTTTATTTTTGAGTTTTTAATTGAATTAGTTAATTCGAAATTTTCTTACAGAGTTTAGGCGATGAAATGGGTTATTTTGTTAGATATGGATCAGTTCCGATCGTTACTATATTTATTTACAAACTTTTCTCAATTTAATTAGTAGAATCTACTAATTGGGTAATTTTGTTTTTGAAAGCCATTGTAGAAAGCATCAATCATTTAGAATAAGGAGCAAATTTAAGAGTCCAAGAATTAAAGTGTACTTCGTTTTTCAATTGAATTCAAACCAAAACTTTGCATTATTTATAATTTTATGGTATTTTAAATGTTGTGGCTATTATACAAGATAAAATATAGTTATGTAAAATATTATTTGTCTTGTCATATATTTTTATGATATTAAAAATTTATATTTTTTATCTTGTATAACTATAAATATAGACGATCTGATAAATCTATATATGATTGCATAAAAAGTTGTGTGCAAATAAAAAAAGACTAAGTACTCCCTCTGTCTCCGTCTCACTTAATTTGCATCATTTTTATGTTTAGACAATAGCCCATCACTTTCTTTTAATCTCATTCATACATTCTAACTATCTTTTAATTTCAACCACACAATTCATTCTCTCTTTTCATTTATTACCATAATTTTTTTTTTCTTAAAAAATAACTACTTTCTCATTGCATCAAACTATATGACACGGAGTAGTATATTATTAATGACATTAAATGTATCACAATATAAAGCAATCTAAGATTGAAACAATAATCCCGAAAAAGATTATGTTTCATGCATAAAGCAACTTTAAGTCCTCTAATTCTTTACTAACAAAATAAAAAGCAAACACAAAATGTTATTTTAATAAGAAAGCAGGAAAACAGACAAGCATACATAGCCTTTTTGAAATAGAAAGTTGGTCAAAAAGAAAATAATAATTAATTTAAATAGTTAATTAATTAATTAATTATATAACTATTTAAATCTTAGAGGCAATTAGCTTTTCTAAATCACATTGATTAACTCATCCTGTTTCTCCTTTTCTCTACATAAATTTACAAAACTTATGAGTTGACCCTTAAAAAGTGAAACAACATTAGGTACGAATTAACTGATCCCTAAGCAAAAATTAAATAAAAATAGCATTTGCTTTAACTTTTTCATCATGCATAATATATTAGTAATTAATTAATATAATTTATAAATTAATTAAACTATACCTTAAGCATCTTCCTATGCAGCAGACAAAGATCAGAGTTTCAGCTAATTTTCTTTTATTTTTTATAATTCTCAAACATAAACTATTAGTATATGAACACAAATCATCAAAGTTTGAGGAACATGCACAGTGGTGCAAACAAATTCCTTAAAGTTTACTATTATTATTAGACAAAAATAAAAAAATAATAATAATAAAATTGAACGCTTTCATATTTTAGCCCGCTTTATATAAGACCATCTCACCATGAGCCGAGACCATATAAGTAAGCCAATTTTTCTAAGTGATCACTTTATGGTTATAAGTGATAACTTTAACAGCCCGTTTGGTTAGTGGTATTAAATGGTGATAATGAGAAAAGTTTCTAGTATACAATTTCATCAAAAGTTCCATATCATTTACATGGTAATAGAACTTTGATCACAAAAAGATTTTGTTAACAAATTTCCATTACCAACTAATACCGCATCTCCCAATGGTAATGCATTGGAATAAATTTTATGAAGAAAATGAGATGATTGAAATTGGACAAGCATGTTCATCAAAATAATCAAAAGATTTTTCAACCAAAATTACGCTAATTTTTCTTTCCCATTACCACCGTTTATTACCATTTATCAAACGGGCTGTAAAGAGTATAAAAAGTCATCACTTTAAAAATAAATATACATTGGGCCAACCCAATTCTGATGGTCTCACCATGAGACTGTTTCACATGAGAATTTGTTTTCATATTTTTTGTTTAAGATATTCTATACGCTTTAGACAAACTAAACAAACAATTTCAGTTAACCATATTTTAATATTTAAATGAAAATAAAATAAAAATTAAAAAAGTGATTTATAAATAGTGTCAAAATATCAAATATGACAACTGCTATGCAGTAAAAGGAGTTTTTTATTGTTTTTCTAAAAAATTAATTTAGTATAAATTATAGATTATAGTTGTTTTTGTATCCCAAGCACCTATTATTGGTTTGCCACTAAAAATTTATGCAACTTCTTTTTTGTTGATTAGTGGAGAAAACAAAAGGATTAAATGAGAATTAAATTTAAATTCTAATTGAGATAAAATGCCATTATGTTTAATACTTTGAACTTGATCCATATGTTGAATGAACCATATAAATATACATTTATATGAATTTAATGTAAGTAAAAGTAGGGAGGTGGATGCTGGATCCAGCTAACTTAGCCAAAAATCATATGCTTTGACAGATCAGTAAAGATTTGTAAAAAGTGAGGTGAAATTAATTGAAAGCTCCATAGTCCAAATATAGTGAAACAAAACTATTCCTCCTATAAATTTTATTTCTATTATTTAAGAGGTAAAGAATAAATGCTTTACTAATAATGACATCAAATCTAAGTACTTACAATATCACCATGGAATTTCCCTTTTTCTTCATCATTAAGCCAAACTATGATCGTTTTTGTGTAAGCTATAATCAGATCATTTGATTAAAAACTCTATTTAACTGTCATCTTTAATTAAGAGAAAGCCTTTCCATGTACGTAAAATACAATGTTCTTATAGTGCCTTATTGGGGAAGGTTATGTTCGTACGTAATACTCTCTTATATTCCGGCTACTTTTTTTTTTGAATAATACCTGATTCATTAATAAAGAGTCATACGACATCTACATCAGAGATAAAAATTAACAAGTACATAGCAACTAAAACCAAATACAATTCAAAAATAACAAAACTACGATTGTTGTGTATGAGATCTGACAATTCTGAATATCCTCTTCCACATCGCTGTTTGATACAGCCTTCTACGAGGGGGTCTTTCGATCTGTTGTAGTTTTGAGATAGAATTGAATTTGATGTAGTTGATGAAAATTGCAATTTTGGAGTCTGCTGCATCATCGCATTAATCTCTACCAACAAATCAACTAAAGACAAAAATTCATAACACCAAACTCTCACAAGGAGAGACTTCAAAACCCAATATATGGGTAGAATCAACCCAATGAATGGGTAGAACAACTCTCTTGCAAGGAGAGGACAAAAATTTATTCTAATCATATTAAAAAAGCTTAAAAGGGAGAATTTAGGGGCTTACCATCAATCTTTAAAGATTGATGATAGCCCCAAACTAACTATAAATATTTGGGTTTTTTTTAGAGAGAGAAGAGAGAAAAAGAATTGGGGCGGCTAGTCTTATATTCAGGCTACTAGTCTTTTTGTTTAACTTTAATTTTTACTTGTTAAAACAATAATTTGATCATCCTTAATATTTGATCTAACTGTGCATAATTAAAATTAATAAAATTTCATATTAATAATTCTTGCATTGAGCTGAATCTAACAAGATTCCAAATGACTATGTTTTAACTTATAAATTAAAAATAAAATACAAATTAAAATGATACGGAATAATGACCAAAAAGTAAAGGATTAGTAGACAGAATACAAGGAGTATTATTCCAAAATAACTAATTACCATGTCTTGACTTCATTAGTTTTAGTAAAAAAAATTGTTGAGTACAAAAATAGGTAGCAAGTAAAAGTAAACTTATTTCAAAATAAGCACTTATGTAAATATTAAACTTATCAAAATGATTATTAAAATATATTAGTAATCTATTTCTTACAAAAGGTTTGTTATTGCTGAAACTACCACAAGAAGTAATTTAAAAATACATTTAAATAGAAATAACTTCAATGTTTTTTTGAAGTAAAGAGACAACATATAAAATCGTATGACGTATTTTTTTTTTTGTTTCTTCTAATGATATATGATTCAACAGTTTATATAAAAAAAAAACAATAATAAAAAAGTTAGGTGACAAAGGAGAAGGTTGGACCATATTTTGTGTTGTCTATTCTGAATAGGAGTGGGAGGAGCCTACAACACATGATGAGGTATTTAGCATAGAAAATCTCCAAATTTTCTCCCATCATATATTTATATTAATTTTTTATAAATTAGATGCTAATTTCTTAAAAATATAATTGAATATATTAAAAAAAACAATTAAATACGAATTACTAATTGAATAAAATCTAAAATTTATTGTGTTATATATTCACCTACCCCTCCAACTCCCTCTGCCAACAATGTTTTACCGGGTACAAATCGGGCTTGGGTATTTTTCAAGTAAAATTCGGCTACGAATTACTAATTATTATCGATCGAGTCAATATCAGATTATGTTGTTAGTCATTTTTTTATTGATGATAACGTTCCCTTTAGTTAAAGCAAAATAGTTAAAATACAAATTAATAACTGATCATTAGAGTATTACATTGACCATATAGTTTTATCAATTTTCATCAAATTCGATTTAAAATAGTTAAATAACATTGACCATTGATTATTAACTCTAATTATATAAAACCATGTATTTATACAGTTTATTTTATTAAAATATTTATAATTTAATTAGAATATTTAATAAGATGATTGAATATGAATTGATCATACTACTATGTTAAAAATTATTTCAGGTTTACAGCAGTTCGATCTAATTAAACTTCGTTCGGGCTATGTTGGTTTTAGTCGAGTCGAGTTCAGATTCAAGTATGATTCGGGTCGGATATAACTCGGTCGGTCATTATTTAGTTCGGGTAATCTCGGTTAACGGTTATATGTCGGTTACAAAAATCGGTTACAGCTCGGGTTTAGTTGTCCTATTTCGGTTGTCAGCCAGTTCGGGTATAACTTCGGGTCAGGTAATGTCAGTTTGATAAACCTATAAAAGGAACACATTTTCGGGTCAATTTACTTTTGGTTTCGGGTCAGATTTTCGGTTCGGGTCACTTTTGAATAGCTCTAATCATAACTAATAAAAGATATTTTTATAAAGTTAATAGAAAACATGTGGGGACCATACAAAATAAAAATATGTTAAAATAAAGTTAGTGAAAGATATCCGGAACATAAACATTTGTTGATTAATTTATTACATAACCAAATTGGTTGAAACCTTCTGTCCACAAACATAATCTCACATTTCAAATTTCCCTTGCAAATGTGTCGCATTAAATGTCAATCAGGCTTCAACATTAGATGGTTAACACATCTCTTCATCTTCCATGTGTGCTCTTCGTGACACCTCATATGACTTGCAATGGCTTCAAAAACATACAACTATTTTAACCTCGGGCTAAGATCAGAAAAATAATGAAATTGCTTTCTAGGAGCCTTATCAATTAATCCTACTAGGCGCAGGTATCAATTGGAGGTTTCTTGACTGCGCGCATCTCTTTTTACTCTCTCCTTGGAAATACGGATATGATTAGTCCGCATCTTTCAAGAAAAAGAAAAAACCCACCGAACCCTGTCTTGTGCGGGATACCGGAAAGGTCCCTTACCCATACCCTTACCCTTATTGTTTCTTCTTCACCTAGATTACACACAAAAACCACATACCTTACAAAAGGGTCAGATTTATGCTGTAAAAGATATCAGAGATATAGACTAGATTAGGGTTTTAGTCACTAGTTGGTCTGAATCACCGACCACTTCATATCTAGTCATTGGGTGATCGATGTTACCGACCCAATGCGATTAGTTTGGCCCTAAAATCTGAGGGAAAAGTAGTTGGTCCGACTCTAAAATGACTCGATCCATAAATATTAGCACAAATTCTTGTGAGAGACGGTCTCTTTAAAAGACCATCGATAATTGGGTTGGCCTATTAGGGCAAATATAGAGTAAATATAGGCAATTAACTTTAATGGATTGGACCTAAGAGACGTCACTCAGAAAGACGGTCTCTCAGGAGACTGGCTGAAATATTAGAAAGAACTTTATCAAACTCCATTATAACTCTAACTCGAGCATTTAGACACTTTTCCTCGAATTTCTAAAAATATTATGTTTTATTGTCTTTTATTGGTCGAGGTCTGTTACATTTTTAATTTTGGTCTGTTTTAGTCAATTTGTCTATATGAAAGCTTTGAAATCGATATATAAGTCCTTTTCTATGAAAACAAAAAACATATAATCATATCTTTTTCGATAAATCTTAAACAATACAAACAATTTTTAAAAAAACATTGACCCGTTAGGTCTTCCCATACCAGACTGAGATTGTAACCAATTGAGAATGAGTCGACCTAAAAATAATCTAATTTGAAATCAATCAAATTGAAAATAATGCAATCTAAAACTTGATCGATAAATCAATCGTTTTAAAAATTCTACTTAAATTTTCGATAGATGGTTCAACTTACAAGTGAAAGGGGTAATAAAAGTTGTATGTTTCAAAATGATATATATTCTGTAAGAGTGTCAACACATAGAAGTGAAGTTAGAAGTAAGTGAATGAATAAGCTCCTAAAGATGATGCAAAGTGCTGGTTAGTTTTGTTTTTATCTTAGTTACAAATGCAAGTACCTCTTCTCATCATAAAAGCCTCACCTAACCCATAGTTTTCCATGTGAATGGCTTAAAAGAAATTTGCACTTTCTTGTGGGGTTTCTACTTTCAACTTCAAACATAAGGATAACAATTATAAAAGTCAGCTACCCAAAAAAAAAAGGAAATTATTGATCTTTCTATCATTGATAAGAATCGAATTTTTATCACTATTTTTAAAGAAAAGTCTTCAACAACATCATCCTACTTAACTTATTGTTAATT
Organism: Amaranthus cruentus; assembly: GCA_019425755.1. Lineage (NCBI taxonomy): Eukaryota > Viridiplantae > Streptophyta > Magnoliopsida > Caryophyllales > Amaranthaceae > Amaranthus > Amaranthus cruentus. The sequence continues at coordinate 20,027,545 of CM033459.1, forward strand.
AAATCTCAATGAGTTTCAAATTCTTGTAAGACTTTTTGTTTATATACCAATATAATATCACAAATCCTTGTGTGAGTTACTCGTACATTGATTGAATAGCCCAATTATAATCAACATACTAGTACTAGTATAAAAATTGATGCAATGTACAAATTTATTAATGTATATATATATATTAATAAATTCGTGCATTGCATGAATTTTTATACTAGTATGTTAATTATAGTTGGGCTATTCAATCCATATATGAGTAACTCACACAAGGATTTGTGATATTATAATGGTATATAAACAAAAAGTCTTACAAGAATTTGAAACTCATTGAGATTTAAGAAACAATAAGTTAAGTAGCTCCAATTTAAAAGAATAATAAAAATATATATTATCATGATTATATTTATCGAATAATGACTTGTTCAAAGAAAAAATTTAATACTGATTTTTTCTCAATTATTTATTGAATACATTAATTTTTGATTTTATTAAACATCTAATTCTAAGTTAGGTATATAATATTGGTATAAGAAATAATAAATACTGTAGTTTGCCTAATTTAACTCCAATTTAAAATTTCAGATTCTAAATTAGGTATATATCCTCATATAATCAAATATCATCGACTAAAAATATTATATTAGTCAAAGCTACCTAAGGATGACATTTGTCATTTTTCAACCTTTTTATTACTTCTTCGTTCGATACATTTTCATTATGTGCACTATTCATCATTCTAGCTTATTTTGTAAATTACGACTAATGTGTAATTAAAAATATAGTCATGTGAGATCTTGTTTGAATCGTCTAATCGCATACTTTCATAACATTAACTTTTTATAATTTTATATTTGTATAATTTAACATAGAAATAACCTAAATAACGCATTGGAATGCGTAAAAAATAAAATGTAGCAAGTATAATGGAACGGATAAAGTAGTATGTATATGTATGATATGGTGATATGATAGACTCCTTATCTTAGATTGTCTAATCGAAAAACGATCTCACAAGAGTAACTCCATAATGTACGTGTCTTTTCATTGGTTCCTACCTTTCAATTCTACTTAAACTTAGAAGTGACTACCCTAACCCACTTTAAATGTTTGATTGAGATCTGCAATTTGAAAACTCTAATCGAGATTCTAAGGTATTTGGCAAGTATTACAAAAAAAAAACAAGTTGCTATAATAAGTGTTAATAATAACTTCTTGCTATTGAGACTAGTACATTACCTGATCCCGCTTTTTTTTTCTCTAATAGAAAAAACAAATTGTTGTGAGAGACGGTCTCTTTGAGAGACCATCTCTAATTGGATTGACTCATTCTCTCAGGAGACTAGCAAAGTGCTAATATTCGAAAAAGAATGTGACTCAAGAAAATTGTTTTTATACAAAAAAATTTCTTGTAAGTTTTTTGAATTTTTTTTCCTTTTACTTGCAATTTTTCTCAAACCAAGCATGTAATGGACTTTTAAACTACTAATATCCACGTTAATCATACTTGTGTAAAACTTATAAAAGTTTTTATCTAAATAAATTTTAAATACATATTGAAACTAATTTATTATGACTGACAACACAATTATATCATATCTTACAATCACACAATATAAATAAAAAAATAGAAAAATTCAATTGGCGACTTTATGTAGGTTCACCGCTTAGAGATTATTTAAGGCTTAAACATAATCATCTAGCATTCGAAACATTTTTATTATATTAGTTATGATTTTTTCCAAAAAGATTTTATCAATTCAAAATCTTTTTAAGAAACTTTTATATCAATACATTTTGGTATGAACTATTTTACTAGTAACAATTTGATTGTAAGAATATAAACTGTTTTATATAGTATAGCATATCTTTCATTATATAATATAAAATATTTTAAACAATTTGAAAATTTTCGACATCACACATATTAAATTTGTTAGGGAATGACAAACAATAGGTTTCAAGAGCTTTGTCTTGTGCTTATAATTTTATTGAAATAGAAAAATTACTGGATTTACACAGCCAGTAGTCTTCACAAAACATGTCAATTTCTATACAGAAACTTTTAAAACTAAATCATCAATTTTACAATACTCCCTCTATTTTTTTTGTTTGTCCATTTTAAAACTAAAAATTACTGGATTTTCAAAGTGTATATTGAAAACATAATATGTTCATGTGGAATCTTGTTAAATGCGTGCAAAAAGTTAAATAGACAAACAAACAAAACCGAAAGAGTAATAACAAAATTTGGGCAAAATATATATTTTTATTTAAGAATTATTTATTTAATCTTGCAATTGTTACATTATTATCAATTGTGACGAACAAATTCTATCAGTTGTTAAAAATTATTCAAAACAAATTGTTACACTTAATTTGAAAATTATACAATTAAATAATATGATATGTTATTGCACCTTTGTTTGAAATTTTTATTTACATGTACTTTATTATCCTAATAAAAACTCGGTGTATTTTATTATCCTAATTTTATTTTAAAAAGTGAATAGAATACTTTTGAATAACATAAAAATGAAAGAGTTGTGAGTAAAAAGAATGAATATAGATTTTATAATCATCTGATCTAAAGACTAAAATAGTAGAGAAGTTCAAATTTTAAGTTAAAAGAAATTTACATCAACAAACTAGTTAAATTTTTAGGGTGAATTTACATTAGCATCTATCCTTTAAAGATGTATTTCATAGCTTTGCTAGGTAGGTCTTGAACCTAATTCTCATGACTAGAATTCAAATACAGACCCACTCAAATCGTGCTGGCCTTCCAATCTCCAACACATGATTCCTACGTGTCTGCAATATTCTTTTTCCGTCTAGTAGAATCCTAATATTCAACAACATTAACAAAACCAATTCTATATATATTAAAACCAATCAATCTAATAAAGTTCAAACAAATAAGAATGTATTTAATTATTTATAATAGCTAAAAATTATTTATTTATTTATGTTATTAAATTTTTTAAAACTTTATAATGATATGTCGATTTGGAGGTGAAGCTGAAACCTTAGATGCGAATGACCAACTGTACAAAAGGTATATGAACCATGTTGTTATGTAGTTCATTGAGTATTGTAACCTAAACATTAAGGTAAAATAATTTGTGGATACATTTTCATTGATTTATAAAAATCGGTCATTACCGATCTTTACCCACTCATAGTTCCATTTAAGGAATACAACACCCTTAAATCCTTAATGTTTGGCTATAATTTTCTTTTATTTATCCCAAAGAATAAAATTACATCCACATATTCCGGTGTAAGACGAACGATATTCATACATAGGCTGAATAGCTAAAATTACTAACATATAAACTTTTTATTTTAATATCGTCTCATTGAAAAACGACGTCATATAACGGTCCGTTTGATAGATGGTAATAAATGGGGGTAATGGGAATGAAAATCTAGTATAATTTTGGTTGAAAAATTATTGGCTACCTTGAAAGACATGCTTGTCTATCTTCAACCATCTCATTTTCAATTCATAAAATTTATTCCAATGCATTGATGTGGTATTAGGTGGTAATGAAGAACGAAACTTTTTTGTGATCAAAGTTTCAATACAATGGGATTGATATGAAACTTTTCATGAATTTTACACTATAAATCATTCCATTACCACCATCAAATATGCCGTAAAAGTAGTTGAGCTGATAAAGGCAATTTGTGGCAGTAGATTTAAATATTGAGCACTAACTGACTTCATCTAAATGTTGTATGATTAATAGTTTATTATGGATGTGAGATAAGTGATGTGCAATAAACAAAAACATAAAGACAAAGGAAAAAACAAGAAAATAAACAAAAAAAATAAAAAAGGGACCATGATCAGAGAAAGGCCACCAATTATATGATCAGTTACAAAATAATTAAAAGAGAAAGTGAGAGAAATTATACAGTGAAAATAAAGCTCCAATTGTAAATAATATCCCTTCAATTTCCATCACTCAATCCAAATAAAAATGTACCAAATATTACTGCATGGCTTTATCTGTATAGGACAAAATCAATGAGCTAATACTGAAAAAATACAAATCTTGAAAAAAGAATATATATTAGTTTTTTGACAATTCATTATAGGGAAAAACAAAATTTTGAATAGAATATTTAACTTAAATGACAAATCATAATAATAACAAATCCTATTCAATTCCTTTTGATTGGATAGATCAATACAAATAGAAATGGGTATTTGTTTGATGTTTTTTTGATTTATAAAACTGAATTTTAAGCTATTTTTTTGAATAATTGTTTGTTTTGGAAATGAAATATTTTTTATATAAATCATTAAAGGCTTAAAATATGGGGAAAAAAGACACTTTTCACATCAATCCAAAACATTGAAGAAATTTAATAATCTTTTAAATTAAATTTCTGAAAAACTTAATTCTAAATAATCAGATCTTACTTCATTCAAATCTTTTAAATTAATTTATTATCGTGAAAAAAAAGAAAAAGAAATTTTCCTTTATGGGGACTAGGGTTAGACCACCATGAAATAATTCAAGGTCAAAACATAAATTTCTGAAAAAGATAATTTTCACCCACAATCAATTATTACCCAAAAAACATTAAATTATTATGAATACATCCAATTTCAACCCAGAAAAAAAATATATATACACAAATAAATAAATGAAAAACAACAAAGCAAAAAAAATAAAAATTAAATTAAATTAATACCCATGATGAGCAAAAAAGGTTGGATCTTGAATTAAAATGATGAGTTGTTGATCCTAATTGTATCTTCCCACAGCTTTATTGAACCGCAACCCAGAATTTTCTCCTTTTTTATGTATAAATTAAGGAATGAAAAAATATAGATGCAGTTCAAGAAAGCTGTGGAAAAATAAAAATAGAATCATATTATAATTATAATAATATTATGAAAATATAATTAATAATATCATGATATTGATATGATAGTTGATGGTTGATCTACCCCTAAAAAAAACCCTAGGAAAAGAAATAGGGAGGAGAGAAAAGGGAATTGAAGAAGAGAAGAGGATTGATGAGAGGCGTAGGTTTAGGGGGGTGAAGAAGAGGGGGTATAAATAGCAGAATTAAAGTCCTTTTACCACCAATCCCGAGAAGAATAATTGGTATATAGGGTTATTCTTTTAAACTTCTTTTTTTTTTATTTTTTTTAATTCTCTCTTCTCCTATCTTACCTTCTTACTACCTCACTCTTTTGTTCTCTATAACAAAATATATTAAAATTACAATTAAAAAATTAAAATGATATGTACAACACTACAACCATAAGTGTTTATATGACACAAATTTAAATTTCATTTGAATTTGAAGTGTATATATTCAAAACAAAATATATTCATATTAAAATCAATTTAACCATTTGTTTTCTACTTCCTCTGTTCCGTTTTAGTTGCATTATTGGGTTTGATATATTTTTTAAGGGCCGTCAAATCAGTATGGTAAAAGTAGGGATGATGTATGATTGATGGTGATATGTGGGGTAGAAATAAAAAAATTATTATAAGTAGATAGTAGTTGTGACTTGTGGGTATATTAAATAATTAATGGAATGATGTATGATTGATGGTGATAGTGGGGTAGGAATAAAGTGAGGATAAAATAAGTAGATTATTTTTGCAAAAATAATAATGTTGCAAGTAATATGAAACTTCCAAGAAAGATAAGTGTTGCAAGTAAAATGGAACGGAGGAATTACATAAAGTAAACCCCTAAATAAAAGAGCTCTACAAAGAGATAGATTAATGACCTCAAGATGGTATGAATCACAATAAAAAATAATGTTTGAGATTTTATTTTAACCTTATTATTTATAGTTCTTAAGGATATAAATATATTTTATTAATAATTAAATATATAAAACAGATATTACTTTTGGTCCATTACCATTCGCCTCTTTAGTTATTAATGTTACCAAATACTTTTACTATAAATAAAGAAAAAACATGAACTTTGATCAGACGTACATACAAACACTATAAATCTTTTTCTAATTCAAAGCTAAATATTCATCAATTATTGGTTGATAGTTATCCTAAGTCAGGTAATTTGAATTAATCTCAATGAAATTATAGATATTACTCAGAATCTATTTTCAATCGTTACCTTAATTTTAATGAGAAATATGAGAAATTCCACGTGGCAACTCTGATGTATTGGGTTTTTCACATGGTAATCAAAACTTTTTACAAATTCACGGGTTAACTTTGAGGTTTATCAAAATTTTTCTTTGTGACCTTTGTACACATAAGACATTTGAAAATTATTACAAAGCTTTAACCTTGCTATACACTTATTTATTTGTTTCACCATATCAAATTGCATCATTTTCATAATTTCATAGTCGAAGAGAACTGAAAAAACTAGGGTTTGAATTTGGGGGAAAAATGTGATTTGGAGGAAAGATGGTAGAGTTAAGGTTTATGTTATGGGGAAATTTATGAAACTGATGCAATTTGATTTGGAGAGACGAAAAAATAGGCGTACAACAAGGTTCAAGCTTTGTAATTAACATATTCAAATGTATTCTGTGTAATCATGGAAAAAGAGTTTGATAAACCCTAGGGTTACCGCGTGGATTTTTATAAAACTTTTGTTACCACTTAAAAAACCCAATACCTAAGGGTTACCACATGAAAGTTTTTTATTATAGCTCATCAATACAATCTATCTATACAATATACTAATGAAGCTAAGAAAAGATAGCGACACATGTCGACATCACAATAAAATTTTCCCGCTATTTTTATGTTCTTATTAGGCAAATATTTTTTTAGCATATCATGTAATATCTTTCTGAAAGCATCATAATAGAGGTTAAAAGGAGTTTAGGGACAAACTAGGGGTTGCCCCTATCTTTGAGAAAATTCGCGAAAATAGATTGAGATGGTTTGGGCATGTGCGAAGGAAGTCTTTCGACGCCCCTGTGAGAAGGGCTGAAAGCATCATAGTAGAGGGTAAAAGGAGTCGAGGAAGGCCTAGGAGATCTTGGATTGAGCAAATAAAGGTTGACCTGCATAAGTTAAACCTCTCTATGGACCTAACTAGGGATAGGGATAGTTGGAGGCGTCATATCCATGTTTTAGACTTGTGTTTTCTTTTAGCGTTCCTTTTGGGGGGCCTGTTCTCTCGCTGCTTTAGTTTCTTTTAGTTTCTTGGTTGTTGTTGCACCGTCTCTCTTTAGTTTTTATTGTTTTATGTTTTGTATCTTGTTCGTTTTTATCTACACGTCGCAGGGGTTTCTCTTTGTCTTTCTTGAGCCAGGGGACTCCTTTTTGGTCACGCTCTCCTTCATGGATATGTGTTGCCGCCGTCCTTCCCTCCCCAGACCCTGTCCATAGTTTTTTATGTGTGGGATACACTGGGTGGGATGATGAAGATGATGATGTAATGTCTTTCTGATTAGATTTGTTTAATAGGTTAGTAACAAAAGATTTTAAAACTATATCTTATTTTCTAATTTTTACCATATACAATCAATTAAGATATGTAGTATCTTTTAATTACAATTGATAATTATTGGATAACATATTAATTATTTATGTAAAAAAATTACTTTACTTCAAATATTTTTGTAATAAATTAAGAAAATAAAATAATTTGGAAATAGTTTTCTATAGATAATCATATACACTACTAACATGGCTATTTTAGAAAAAGTACACAAATTAAAAAGATTATACATTAATTATTTAAGTACATAATAAGAAAAGGATGTTGGGGAAATAAATTTCAAATGATAATTCTATCACCTATTTTTGACAAAGTTATAACACATAAATAAATAAATTATATTATAAGTTGATTATTATAGTAAAATAATACTCCCTATTTCTTAATGAAGTTTCTACAATGAATGTTCACGGAAATTAAGAAAAATAGAATCGTTTAAATAATAATAGACATATTATTTTATTAAATATATAATAAATTTAATGGAGGAAAAGTGAAGAGCATAAACATTAGAAAAAAGATTGAATAAAAGTTAGTGGAAAAAAATATGGGGCCCAAAACTAATAAAAAATATTTTGATAAAGTTAGTGGAAAATATATATAGACCATAAAGAATATAAAAGTGTTAAAATGAAATTAATGCAAGATATGCAGGGACCATAATTATTATTAAAATATTAAATCAGAATGAATAAGGTTATTTTTGTTCAAAATTTATGACATGAATAAAATATTATTTATGAGAACAACAAATAGAACACCCAAAAATGGCAAATGATGGGAACTTCTTTAAGGACGGGAGAGAGTATGTTCTTTAGGCTGAAAACTTATTTTAAGGGTTTACAAAGATATTAAATATTTAAATTATTATTTAAATTATTTTTTATGTTATGAAATTTTCTATTATTTTTATGTAATTACTTATAATATATATCGTTTAGTGCATAGTTTTCTGATTATGATTTATATATATTAGTAATATATATCTCAATTATCTAATAGAAATACTTTTACACCTTTTAAAACAAATCAATTTTAAATATATGATTTAGGAGTCATATAATAATTTCATTACTTATATAAATAGTAATTTTTTTTGGAAAAAATATAAGAAACTACCTAATCTATACACCTTTTTTTAAAAAAACTACCTTATCTAAAATTTCTTGCAAAAAACTACCAATTGCAAAAAACTACCAATTACCTAATATAACACAAATGTTTGCAAATAACTATCTTTTAATGAATATCGTCAGTTGACCGTTAGTTTAACACTTTGATTAGCACGCCTGTGGCACGTGATTACTTAAAAGGTAGTCATTTGCAAACATTTGTATTATAATAGGTAGTTTTTTGTGAAAAAATTTTAGATAAGTTAGTTTTTCAAAAACAAGGTGTATAGATTAGGTAGTTTCTTATAATTTTTTTCTTAAATAAATCAATTATTTTATAGTATTCAAATTTGACTTTGAATTGATCAATTCAGACTTTAAAGAGATCGATTATATACAAAGTGGTCAATCAAGTTATCAGATGTAGTACTTTTTAAAGAAATTAATTAAAGTTTTCGTTTTTGATCTAAGAGTGATCAATTTTGACATGAACGTGATCATATTGAGACGGTTGTTCGCAAGATTAGCTAAAGGAATTTTGCCGATGACCTTTCTCGAGTCGAGAAACTCTTTGACCGCACTCTGCTTCATAAGTCACTTTGTGTGTTTGTTTCTCTTGGCACCATTGGGGTGCCATAAATGATAGAGTTTGGAGTGATATTTTGGTGGATGTTCAGTCTCTTTATCACAGGCATATGACGCATCTAAAAAGTCATATGGTATGAAAACTAATTCTTGGAATGCTTCAGCTCGTGAAAGTTGATGTAGATGCAGCAAGCTTTAAATTTAAGGAATTACAAGCTGCAATATCCGATGTTCATATTGGAGGTGGACATTCAAGCATTATATAAGAAAAAACTTTGGAATTTGCAATGAGATAGGCTAATAATGTAGATGTAACAAGCTTTCATTCAATCGATTGTTTTGAATGGAATAAAATGAAAAAAGAGTCTCCTTTTATCTCATAAAAAGTCAATTTTAATTTTAAATGAAATGAAAAAGAAGACTCCTTTTATCTCATAAATGAAATGATTAATATATATTATATCAATATAATATTTTATAATAGGAAAATTTATAAGAAACTACCTAATCTATACACCTTTTTTTAAAAAACTACCTTATCTAATTTTTTTTATAAAAAACTACCTAATATAACACAAATGTTTGCAAATGACTATACCTTTTAAGTAATCACGTGCCACATGCGTGCTGGTCAAAGTGTTAAACTAACAGTCAACTGACGATATTCGTTAAAAGATAGTCATTTGCAAACATTTGTGTTATATTAGGTACTTTTTTGCAAAAAGATAAGGTAGTTTTTTTTTTTTTAAAAAAAGTGTATAGATTAGGTAGTTTCTTAAAATTTTTCCTTTTTTATTTAAATAATTCACAAATCGAAGCACTTGAATCAATGCAGTTTTTACTGAATATATCAAACATAAAGTTTACCACTGTATTCCATTATTTTGTATACAATTAATTCTTTTTACTAAATAGGAATTACCAATTTTATTTGAAGATATGTTAATAATAGCAACTTTCAAACTAAATATTTCCTTTTAATGTCAAAAAAATCAATATAGATTTCCTATAGGATATTTAGAGTACAATAATGTAAAAGTTAAATACCATATACTATTAAAGTTATAGGACAAATAAATGTCAAAACTTAAGTTCAAAACAAAAGGCAAACAAAATCAACATACACATAAAATATATAGGTTTAAGCAACTACTTGTTGCCTATTAGTAGCGACTTGTCACTTATCCCCAGATCGCCTAGGGAAAAGTGGACTCAACGTTTTGGCAATGAGTCATCGTTATAGAAACAACGACTCATCGTTCTCTTCTCAATAGTGCTTTTGCGTTTTTCATTTGTAATTTCTATTAATTTGTTAGTAGAAGAATGTGTTCTGTCATGAAATATGATCAAATGATCTAAGTTAATGTCCCAATGGTGGTATTAGAAGCAAGCAAATCACTATTATAAATAGTGTTAAGTTGCATTATGGATAAAAAAATTGCATGTCATCACATTTTCTAATTTTTGTGTTCAACCTTTCCTATTTTTCTCCCTTTTCTGTCTACATGCATACATTTTTAGAATCTTGCAAACTTCATTGCTATATTTTCTGATTTTCTTTCTCACAAACTCTCTTGTTCATTCACATTTCTTTGATATATAGTGCTGTTATCTTAATGTATACCGTTGTAACTCAAAAGCATATTCTTGAATTTAAACTCAAGCACCATATGGGAAAAATAATCCTTTTAGGAAAAATACTATGCGCCTCGATTTAATATCATGATTCTGTTGATTTTTAATCTAAATGATCTATGGTAGTGTGTCAGTTTTTCAAGTTAAGTATGTATTAGTTTTTACAAAGATTATTTTCTTTAGTGTTGTAATAGGCTGCTCTTTCTTGTATCATTTTCATCAAATTTGGTGTTTGTATCATTCTCTTCAAAAGTATCATTCATCATGTTCGGTTTTTACAAAGTTTAATTTCGTTAGAAAAGTTTGTAGGTGTTGATTTCCAGAGATGGCAAAGGCAAAGGCTTTTTCTTCTCGTTGCATTGAACGTGGCATACGTAATTAGCACTCGGAGGCTAAAGGAACGAGAATATGAAACAATGGAGGAAGTGCGCAAGAGAGGAAAATGGGACAATGACGACTTTATTTGTTGTGGACACATTCAAAACAATATGGTTGATCGCTCTTTAATGTTTATCTTTATATGGAATTCACTAAAAATTTATGGGAAATACTAGAAGTAATTCAAAACATATCAAAGGATGCTACTAGTAAGAAATTCCTAATTAGTAGTTTAAATGATTATAAATTAGTGCACTTTAAGCCTATCATGGAACAATGTCATGAGATTCATCGCATATATAAACATCCTGAAATCAAAATGGATGAAGTACTTTTTGTGTCTAGTATAATTGACAATCTACCACACTCATGGAGAGATGTTAGCAAAAATCTTAAAAATAAGGAAAAGGATATTGATCTCAATCAATTAGGTACTCTTCTTCAAATAAAAGTGAGTATTTGGACTAAAGAGAACGGGGGCTACAAGAATTTCAATACCTCTTCAATAAAAATAGTAGAAACTAGTCCCAAAAATCAAGGTGCAAAGCAAAATATCTATACAGCTCACAGTTCCTATAAGGGAAAATTAGCTAAGGTCACAAAATCCAATCTGGAGGGTTGTTGGATTTGTGGTAAATTGGGGCACCAAAAGAAAGATTGCTTCATATACTAGAGAAAGATGAAATCCTATGAACAAAACAAAGGCAATGGGTCCACTAGCAATGACCTACCCATGAAGAAAGGTAATTCTACAAAAAGTGATTTAAATTAGGAATTAGATTTGAATCAAAATAATTCATTGGTGAATATTGTATAGGATGATGAATCATGGTGGATGGATTCACGGGCCTCAAGCCATGTATACAATGATAAGCATTGGTTCAATATCTTTGTTAAGGTTGTGGATGGAAAATCGCTCTACATGGGGAACAATTTTACAATCAAATTAAGTCTTTGGAAAAGAACAAGTCAAACTAATGTTTACATCGGGAAATATACTCATTCGGTTGGAGTATAAACTTGTATTTGAAGCAGATAGATGTATTATCTCTAAAGGTGGTGTATTTATTGGAAGATGTTATTCTATGTGTAATTTATTTAAGTTATCTTTACTTATATGTAGATTATGTTATGAATGTTGATATGCAATTAATTCATGTTTTTGTCACAATCATTCATGTCACGTTAATTACGCTAAAATGTTTCATATGTTTAAGCATGGAATTATTCCCTCTTTTGATATGTCTACAGAATAATGTCATAATGCGTGTTAAATAAAATTACATTAACTTGTTTTAGAAGTGAAGAAAGAAACATATTGTTGCTAGAATTGATTAATAATGAGTTATGTAATTTCTATTCTATTCCTTCTTAGGGAAATAACAAATAAATGATCCTTTATAGATGATCCTTCCAAACTTTTTATTGTTTATCTTTTGTATTATAAGGGTGAAGCATTAGAAAACCTTAAGATATATAAACATGAAGTAGAATTAAAACATTACTTGCATGTTAAAAGACTGAGATCAAATAAAGGTGGAGAATACTATGATTCAAGTTAATTTCAAACTAATAGTATCATTCATGAAACCACTATGGGATATGCACCATAATAAAACGGTGTTGCAAAAAGGAAGAATGAAACTCTTCATAAGAGATGAAAAATGCCATGTTATCCTACTCGGGTTTGAATGAAGAATTTTGAGCAAAAGCGATGTTGACCACATGTCACATCCTAATTAGAGGTCCCACAAAAGCTACTACACATCTGCCAATGAATTATGGTACTAAAAGAAACCAAATCTAACATATCTTAGAGTTTGGGGTTGTAGGACAATAGTTACATTGCCCAATAATAAAAGAAAGAAAATTAGTGAAAGAGCGATAAAGTGCATATTTGAAGGTTATGCCGAATTTAACAAAACTTATATGCTTAATGTTATAGAAAAAATGACTTTATCCCTGTTCGTTCCATATTAGAATCAAGAGATGCTATATTTGATGATCAATGATTTTCATCAATTACTAAACCCAGAATTTACACTTAATTACCAAAAATCATAATGAGAGTAAGAGACAAAGAAAAGCAAAATATTTTGGATTAGATTTTGAAGTATATTTAATTTAAGACACAAGATATAATATTTGCTCTAGCGTTTCATATTTATTTGAAGAAGACAGGATACGTTAACTTATAGTAAATTTGTGGCTTTACTAGATTCAGATTTTTTGGAAGAAGCCATCAAGGATAAGATGAAAAATATCATGGGAAATGACACATCTGTCATAGTTGCAAGTGGATTTTTCGAAAGAAAATGAATGTCGATTGTACAATTGACAAGTTCAAAGTCCGGTTAGTGACTCAGGGCTTTTGGCAAAAACAAGGTGTTGTTCACTTTGACACATAAGCACCACTAATAAAGATATCAACAATTGGGTTATTGATGGCAATATTTGCATCCTTAACCTAGTAATCCGAATATCCATTCTACTTATACACTTCAACTCACTAGTGGAAAAAACCTCAAAGGCTGCGGTTTGTAGGCCACTAAAGGCTGCGGTTTTGGACCCAAGTACATGTGGTAGCAGCTGATAGTATTAAACAATGGCTGCGGTTAAAAAACGCAGCAAGAAATATAGTTATTGGCTGCGGTTTTTGGACGTGTCCGCAGCCAATAATGTGATTTTGAGAAACCCAATTTTGGGCACATTATTGGCTGCGGTTTTTGTACCTGTCCACAGCCAATGTGATTTTTTTTTTTTATTTTTTTTTGTTTTGTTGATATTTGTATATATTATCCTAATTATAAAATAATAATATTTAACAATAATAAACCAGCTATAATCACCATTAATTATCACCAAAATAATATATATATAATATACATAAATAATTTAATTGTGCATTTACAAATAAATATTTATAATATTATAATTTAAAAACATAATAAATACTTACGGAATCAATACTTTGTACCCCAAGTTTCTTCACGGCTTCTATGATATCTTCCATAAATTTAAGCACGTAGTAGCCGCAATAAATGCCATTTTTTTGTTGAAAACACTATTAAAAAAATATTATATATGTTAGTGCCAAATTAAAAACGCTTCAAAAACGTTAAAAACGCAACTTAACACTTAATTTCAAGCATATGACAATTATTTTCGATTCGGACCACTTCAACACAATAATATATATCAAATAGTGTTGTGTGCCAAGTTTTGTGCATAACAAACCAAGTTTAAGCTATTTTACGCGCGAAAGTGACAAAAATCCTTCAAAACACTTTAAAACGCAACTTAACACTTCATTTCAAGCATATGACAATTATTTTCGATTCGGACCACTTCAACACAATAATATATACCAAATAGTGTTGTGTGCTAAGTTTCGTGCATAACAAACCAAGTTTGAGCTATTTTACGCGCGAAAATGACACAAATAGTTCAAAACCGTGAAAATTGCAACTTAACACTTCATTTCAAGCATATGACAATTATTTTCGATTCTAACTACTTCAACACAATAATATATACCAAATGGTGTTGTGTGCCAAGTTTCGTGCATAACAAACCAAGTTTAAGCTATTTTACGCGCGAAAGTGACAAAAATCCTTCAAAACACTCAAAAACGCAACTTAACACTTCATTTCAAGCATATGAAAATTATTTTCGATTCGGACCACTTCAACACAATAATATATACCAAATAGTGTTGTGTGCCAAGTTTCGTGCATAACAAACCAAGTTTAAACTATTTTACGCGCGAAAATGACACAAATAGTTCAAAACCGTGAAAATTGCAACTTAACACTTCATTTCAAGCATATGACAATTATTTTCGATTCTAATTACTTCAACACAATAATATATACCAAATGGTGTTATGTGCCAAGTTTCGTGCATAACAAACCAAGTTTAAGCTATTTTACGCACGAAAGTGACAAAAATCCTTCAAAACACTTAAAAACGCAAGTTAACACTTCATTTCAAGCATATGACAATTTTTTTCGATTCTAACTACTTCAACACAATAATATATACCAAATAGTGTTGTGTGCCAAGTTTCGTACATAACAAACCAAGTTTAAGCTATTTTACGCGCGAAAGTGACAATAATCTTTCAAAACACTTAAAAACGCAACTTAACACTTCATTTCAAGCATATGACAGTTATTTTCGATTCGGACCACTTCAACACAATAATATATACCAAATAGTGTTGTGTGCCAAGTTTCGTGCATAACAAACCAATTTTAAGCTATTTTACGCGCGAAAATGACAAAAATAGTTCAAAACCGTGAAAATTGCAACTTAACACTTCATTTCAAGCATATGACAATTATTTTCGATTCTAACTACTTCAACACAATAATATATACCAAATGGTATTGTGTGCCAAGTTTCGTGCATAAGAAACCAAGTTTAAGCTATTTTACGCGCGAAAGTGACAAAAATCCTTCAAAACACTTAAAAACGTAACTTAACACTTAATTTCAATCATTTGACAATTGTTTTCAATTCTAACTAATTCAACACAATAATATATATCAAATAGTGTTATATGTACCTTTACTGCTCTCCATTTCGGGTATGTGGCTCTCACAGCAGATCCCATTTCCCCACGCATTTTCTTCATAACACTGAAACACATGGGGAAAGAATAAATATTTATTTAATACTATTTATTATAACACTTAAATGAAATTGTTTGACAATGTATAAACTTACGCATTCAACAAAGCTTTGAGTTTTATGTTGCAAGGCATGGCTTGTCTTTGATGTAATGAGTCGAAGACGTGCACCGTATTCGCCATAGGACATATGACCAAAAGTATCCAATGCACACTACAAAAACCACGATTTTAAATCAACAAGATAGAGAATAGGTGAACATAAGTAAAAATCAAAATATAAGTTCAATTTCAAAAATAAAACTAATCACCTTTCATAGTATGGGGCCAGAATGAACGTGTGTTTAGATGCAAATGAATGTTTCAGAGCACGTTCAACGTATGCTTTGACTTCATCTGGATCACTCTGACTCTTACCACCCGAAATCGACTCAGGATCAAACCATCCAAATTTTATTGGAGGTTCGAGGCAATTCAGCTCCTCGTAAGCCGCACTAAACTCACGAATAAGAAAATTTGTCAGTAATTCAATTATTAAAACAATTAAACAACAAAACTTAAATTGTAAGATAAGAACATAACATACATCATGTAGACATGGATAAGGGCGATATTCAACATCTCCCCTCGCAAAAATTGTTCAATGTCACTAGGACCAATAAGCACGATAGGCTCCTCGGCAAAGCAGAATTGATCTTTGCTCAGGGGTAGAATAATTGGGTCCTCCTCACGCATGCGAGATGCACCTTTGTGCAGCCATAGGCAATCAGGAGAGAGATGTTTAAGTTCCTCATCAGTCCAGAGTGGAGTGATTGCCACCGACGATGAGGAACCGATCTCTATCTTAGAGCCCTTTGAACTCTTTTCCTATTTAAATTTATACAGTTAAATTAATGTAATAATCACGGAATTGAAATAATAAAAACAAATAAGATAATATAAAAGATTATTACTTTGGCAGTGAATCGGACCCAAACATATGGCCATATGGCGAAACTACCTTGGACGTGCGATAGTTTTCCAAGGTTCCATTCTAGCATTGGAACCGGAAGTGAGAAATCCTCGAACCCGTTTACGATAGTTTCCACCGTCACACTAATGTGGCCACATGCAACAGGCATTGAATGCACTGTATGCCCCTTAGGGGTTGGTTGCGCCATACCGTACGCAACCTCAGTTAAATCGCCACCACGATCAACGCCTAACTGAGGCAGCAAAAGAGAGCAAGAAGTCGCAACCTGAAAATTTTGTCGTTTAGTACAATTAACTTCATAATAAATTATTCAAACACTTGCAATTTAAATCATTACGCGCTTATATATTTAAAAACTATATGTACCTTTACGACTGGCTCGGGAAATGGTTTCGGAACCTGAGCAACGGAGTTCATGGTCTCCGGTGTGAGATTGTGTGGCTCGGGTGTGCTACGGGTATGAGTGGGCTGGTGTGCTACGGGGGTAACGGGCTCGGGTGATGGCTCCACCAAAGCCTTAGGATCCCCATGTTGACTTTGCTGGTCAACAGTGGGTGCTCCTATCTTCTGCAACAACGATGCCGACTTGTCGAGAACGTCCTTTGTCACTTGTGCTCTGACATTGGCTGTGACATCTGCTGTGATTTCGGCTGTGATTTTTTCCTTGAGTCGTTTCTCTACTTCATCAAGTGATGGCATCGTTCTGGATCAAGTAGCAACGCACTCATTGCCGAATGCCTTCCTTACGCCCACACGGACGCCTCCTTTGCCGACTACCCGCCCTTGATGGTCTTTCCCTAAGACCATATGCAATGCATCAACATTGCCTCTTGGGGTGAACTCCCCCGTAGTTTCTTTTTCCTTCCATCTGTTAAAATAAAAACACTCAATTAGTTTAAGTATATAACAAATCAAGAATATACTTAAATAATATGAAAACTCACCACAACATCCGCAATCTTCTTCGTTCCCGGATCAGGAATGGTAAATTTAACACTTTCATCTCGAGCATGAAGCCCGCAGTACCAATCCCGCACCCGATCAGGAGTATTCAAGGATGCGGAGGTAGTCATAGATGAGTTCGGGGCTGGACTCTGATTGGGGTATAATCCCGCATCCACCCACTCTTTTCGGGCCTCATCGTACGTTCTTGGGCCCATGTGATGGTAAAACTTTCTTTTCTTTGCTGACTCGGAAGCTTTACCACGCTTTTCCTAATTAATCAACAGAAGTCAAATGTCATATATTATTAGTTTAATAATGAAATCAAAAGAAGTAAATTAAAATGAAAAGCTATAATATGGAATACTTACAACTTCGTTGAGAGTTGTTTTTTTGGCAACAAACGCCTCCCATTCATTCTTCGATATGTTAGGCCATATCTCATACGGCATCTTTGAAGGTGCTTCTTCTCCACCTTCGTTTCCCGTTTTGACCTTCTTGGTCCGACGGTGACTCTTCTTTGTAATCCAGCGAGCTACGAGCTTGGATTTGAAATCTCTGAATCTTTCAGCAACAGCTGAAAGAAAAATACTCTTCTTTTCTTCGTCGTGCTCGATGTGAAAAAGATTCTACAAAAGAAACTTATAATTAATAATTAATGTCAATTCAAATGATTTGAAAATTAAAGTAAATGAATAAAATAGTAAAGTTGCTTACCATAGTATCATCCCATAGTGAGTTCTTCAAACCCTCTGGAACCTCGTTCCACGCGTGCAATATTGAAATCTTGCGAACAGATAGGCCCACTTGTTTTCCATATTGCCTACGCTACTTTCCACACGGCTCACCCAATGCGTTGTATTCGAGGTACATGGGGTCTGCGACTTTGAGGTTTTTCCTAGGACCTCGCCCTTTTCGTTACTTAGATGATGTCACTGTTGTAGTAGGAGAAGCTGTGACTATGACCATATCATTAATTGGAGGAGCATCATCAGCCGATTCCTCGTGTCTAACATGTGGGTCGTCATCCTCATTTGTATGAACATCATCATTTATGTCCTTTTCCATCCTCGGATCATAGTCCTTATCCGAATCACTATGAACAACGTCATCCAAAGTCTCAATCTCGGGCACAATTTCGTCTCTGAAAAGATGCATTGTAGATAAAGTACCTGAAAGAATTTGAATAGAAATACATTAGAACATGTTTGAGCTTCAAAACAGTTAAAAACGCAACTTAACACTTAATTTCAAGTATATGACAATTATTTTCGATTCTAACTACTTCAACACAATAATATACACCAAATAGTGTTGTGCCAATTTTCATGCATAACAAGCCAAGTTTAAGCTATTTTACGCGCGAAAGTGACAAAAATCCTTCAAAACCTTTAAAAACACAACTTAACACTTAATTTCAAGCATATGACAATTATTTTCGATTCTAACTACTTCAACACAATAATATATACCAAATAGTGTTGTGTGCCAAGTTTCGTGCATAACAAACCAAGTTTAAGCTATTTTACGCGCGAAAGTGTCAAAAATCCTTCAAAACCTTTAAAAACGCAACTTAACACTTAATTTCAAGCATATAATTATTTTCGATTCTAACAACTTCAACACAATAATATATATACCAAATAGCATATCTCACATGCTTTTGCAATATTCCACGTAGTGCAATCGGTAAGAACACTTGCATCATTACATGGCAATCGTGAGATTTCATGCTTCCCAACTTCAATTCACCATTTAGGGTCACAAATCTCTTCATGTTGGATGAGTACCCAGACGGAACCTTAATGCCATACAAAGACTCACAAAAGGCCCGCTTCTCTGCTTTGGACAATGTGTAGCAAGCTGGAGGCAAATAAACTTTTTCACTACTCATCTTCTTATTACCGACCTTTCCCTTGCTACTACCACCAACTTCATCAGCTCTTTCTCTTTTCTTACTCACCTTAACCTGTGCCTACAACTCCGGACGAAAACCTTTACATTCAAAGTAATCTCGCACGGCCTTAACATCCTTTGTCTTACCCGGAATGTTCATGAGAGTCTCGAGTATGGCATCGCATACATTTTTCTTTATATGTATAACGTCAAGACAATGCCTAACCTGTAGATCTCTCCAATATGGAAGCGTCCAAAAGATTGAATTTTTTTTCCACAGTCGGTCTTCACCCCCTTGTACTTGCCCTATTTTACCAAATACAGTCTCAACCCCCTTAACCTGTTCGTAAACCTCATAATCGGTCAACGGTCGACGAGCAAAACGGGCCTCAACCTCCCCGTTGAACATCTTCTTCTTCTTACGGTATTGGTGATCTCGTGGGAGGAACTTTCGATGGTTCATGAATACATGTTTGCACTTAGGAATCCACGTGGATTCCATGTCATCAATACATATTGGGCACGCTTTCTTCCCTTTGTTCTTATACCCTGATAAGTTTCCATATGCCGGAAAATCGTTAACGGTGCATAAAAGCATTGCACGCATGGTGAACTCCTCATTAGCATATGCATCAAACACGGAAACTCCTTCATCCCACATCTTTCTCAAATCCTCAACGAGAGGTGCAAGATATACATCTATGTCATTGTCAGGTTGCTTAGGACCCGAGATAAGAAGGGAAAGCATAATGTACTTACGCTTCATACACAACCAAGGTGGCAAATTATAGATCACTAAAAGTACCGGCCAAGTACTATGTTGAGAACTAAGATTGCCAAATGGGTTCATTCCATCCGTGCACAGTCCGAGCCTTAAATTACGAACTTCATCCCCAAAAGTCTTGTGCAACCTATCAATACTCTTCCACTCCGGAGAATCGGATGGATGTGTGAGCAAGTGATCTTTCTTCACCCTATCTGCATGCCACCTCAAATTTAACGCATCTTTCTTTATAGAAAACAAACGCTTGAATCTAGGTATTATTGGAAGATACCACAATACCTTAGCCGGGGGCCCTTTAGCATCCCGAGCCCCTTTACGCTTGTAACACGATAACCCACACCTAGGACACTCTTCTAAGTTCTCGTTTTCATTCCGATACAATACACAATCATTCGGACACGCATGAATCTTCTGGTACTCTAACCCGAAAGGACACAATAGTTTTTTGGGATAGTATGTCGACTTGGAAGTTCATTTCCCTGAGGAAGCATCTCACCTAACGCTTCTAATAACATTGTGAAACTAGTGTCACTCCAATTGAATTTTGACTTAATGTTGAAAATTGTCAAAACTGCTGTAAGTTTGGTAAACTTTGTACATCCAGGATACAAAGGCTTTTGAGAAGCCTCTGTCAACAAGTCAAATACACAAGGACGTTTTCCTAACTCATCCTCGACTTCCTCCATCATCTCATCAACACGATCCACATCCTCATCGACATTCTCTTCATCAACACGATCCACTACATCCTCATTGACATCGGCCACATTATTGACATCCTCAACAACACTCTTTTCCGTGTAAAATCCCTCCTCACCATGCCAAACCCAAACATGATATTGAGGCCTAAACCCACGTCGAAGTATGTGCTCCCTAAGGATATAAACACTATCTACCTTTGATACATTTACACAATTGACACATGGGCAATAAAAACCAACTGCCCCCGTCCTAATTTGATGTTCAACCGCAACACTACAAAATTCTAATACGCCATCAATAAATTCTGAGGATTCAATGCTTCCATACATCTAAGAACGATCTTTTGTCATCCTAAGTGTGATTATTTAATTCAAAACAAAATTAATAACAACTTTTTAACATATATACTTTAACCTAATTGACCTCATAAAACTAAGTAAAAATCATTCATTTAACCCTAATTTACAATAATTAACCTTCATAATTTATAACTTGTTCAAAAAATATGTATTCTTTAAATTGTTCAAGTTACTTTTACTCTAATAACAAAAAATACATATAAATCAAAATAATTAACAACCTAATAATATAAACTTGAACAAATGTAATAATAGCAACTACATCCACAAATAACATCACATTTAAAATCACATTCATAAATAAATTACATTCATAAATAAACTATAACATCATTTAATACTAATAATTTGAACTAAAAAACTACTACACATACAACTATACATACACATTCATAAATTATATGATAAAATTTAAAACTTAAAACACAACCTAATTTATAAATGCGTAGATCTTTCTTGAGGTGCAGGGAGCTGGACTTTAAGGGTTGTTGGTGCTAGACGTGGAGATCTTGACGACGACTGGTTCTGGGTGCTGGGATCTGCTGGTGGGGCGGTTCTGGTCAAGCTTCTGGTATCCTAGATGGTGTTTTCTTTCTTTGGGGTTATTCTTTTCTGGTGGAGTCCCGTAAGCTGCTGGTGCTTTTTCTTTGGGGGTTTGGCTTTGTAACCTAGATGGTGATGGTGATGGTTTTCAGAGGTGTTGGGGTTTTGGGGTCGTGGCTGGTTGGAGATGGAGGGGTCTTTGCGGTGAAGGGTGTTTAGAGGTGCTGATGGTGCTCGAATTTCCGAACCTCTAGTGTTTCGTTGGCGTGTGGTGTCTCCCTTGGTGCTTTACTCGTGAGCGAGTCTAATGTTTTTCCTCCGAGTTTGGTGTGTAACGAGGCGTTATAGTGGTGGTGAATATGATGGTGGTGCTCTTACTACCTTGGTGGATCTCTTGGAGGGTCGTCTTGAAAGGCCGACTTTTGGACTATCTTTGGTGTTTTTTCTTTTTGATACCTTTGTAGTACTTTGGTGTAACAAATGTAATTTCGGCGGTGTAATTTTTTGGTGTTCGCATAGCCCACTCCTATGCGTTATTGTAGTGGTCTGTCTCTTGGTTTCCCTCTTCCAATGGCTTTTTTCCCTACGGGGGTTTTTTTATGCCGGCGGGTTTAGGGTCCCAAGTTACAGTGTGGTGTTTCTTTCCTCCTTTTTTATATAATATTTCCAAATTTTCAAAAAAAAAAAAAAAAATAACAAACCACTATACATACAACTATACATACACATTCATAAATTATATGATAAAATTTAAAACATAAAAACAGCAACTATACACATTCATAACTTTTGATAAATTTAAACCTAATTACAAAATCAAAAATATAAAAAATACCTTGAATTCGTGGGTTTAATAACTAGAAGAACACAACAATGGTGGGTTAGTGTAAAACCTATACAATGAAAAAAAATTAGTATAAAAAAACTAAACCTTTAAAAACACAACTAATGAAGCTTGAACAACAATGGGTAAAATTATACCTTGAAGAAGAGCAAGAACCAAGAAACAAAAACAATGGTGGGTTTTTCTGTGGGTTTTCGTGGGTTTTGAAGAGCAAGGAGTCGCCCAAAATTATACCTTTAAAAACACAACCTAATTTCGTTTTGAAGAGCAATGTGAAGAAGAAGTGAACGTTTGAAGAGCAAGTAGAATAAAACAGTAGTAATTTCGTGGGTTTTGTGAATGGAAGAAGAATAGAAGAAGAGTGAATGGAAGAAGAAGAAGAATAGAACAGTGGGTTTTGTGAAGAAGAATAGAACAGTGGGCTTAATGAATTCGTTGGAGGCGCCTTTTAGTTGCTGAATTTCGTATTTTGGAAAGTGTTATTGGCTGCGGACACACAACTAAACCGCAGCCATTGTGTGTTATTGTTTTGAACTTACAATTTTGGAAAGGATTATTGGCTACGGACATACAAAGAACCGCAGCCATTGTGTGTGTTTTGGACTATTGGCTGCGGACACGCCCCATAATCGCAGCCAATGTGTATTTTTTTTAATTTTGTTCTATTGGCTACGTATACACCTAAACCGCAACCAATAGATTTTTTTCCACTAGTGACTTGACTCTTGCCTAGTTCCATCCAAGAAAAGCTTACTAGAAGAGCACTCAAAAAACATATGTGCAGCAATTTTAGTGGTAGCTAAACAAAGAGGACGTAAATCATCATCGGTAACTCCAATGTTATGAAGTTTATCTTTGGTTATAAGCTTGCCTAGTGCTAAGTGCTAGTAAATGACTCTAGTTTTAGAAATAGAGTATCTATTCTAAACTATATTTTAGGAATAATGGAAATAAATCATCAGCTATTGACAGCCTTTTCGAGGCGAGGCAACCTTCATAGTATTTGAAAGGGAGAGAACAAACCAGCAGTAAACTGGGTTACGTTGCTAATCATCTCCTTTAGTTTAGGTGGAATGCATGTTATGTGTACAACTAATTTGTTTGAATATGCTTGCAAGCCTGATATTTTGGGAAAAGTCTGAAGAAAGTTGCATACAATCTTAACAAAATTCATATCACCTATACAAAAGATCTTTAAGTCATCCGGAAAGCATAGATGGGAAAGATTAATACGCTTGTATCTAGGGTGATATCTATAAGAGCTATCAACACACGTCAAAATATAAGATAAGTACTCCATACCTATGAGTAATAGCAAGGGAGACAAAGGCTCACCTTGTCTCAAACCAGAGGGTAGACCATTGGTCATCAAAGCATAGCTGGTGGATGTGATGAAAGCCTTGATAATCTTAATGAAATGAGGAGGAAAATTCATAACAATTTACATTTCTTTAAGGATTCTCCAATCAATAGTTTACTGGCTTTGTTATAATCAATCTTCAAGAGACGATTGAGTGCATAGTTTTTATCTACCATACGGTTTAATCATGTCTTGGCATAGAAGAAAGTTGTGCATAATACTTCTTCCAGCTTCAAAGACTCCTTGAGTTTGATCAATCTAGCGTCCTAGAATAAGTTTCAGCCTAGAACAAATCAATGTGATATGCTTTATAAAGAACACGACAATAAGAGATTAGGCGAAATTCACATGGTTCAGAAGGACATTTCACTTTTTGAATAAGAGTTATGGTTTGTTGGCCCATTTGGTTTTGATGATAACTTAAACTTTTATAAACAAACATATTACGTTTTGAGATTGTTTTGATAGGTCATATATCCGATTGTTAAAGATCGTCGATAGCACCTAAGAAGTTGTGAAAGAACATTACAAGTCTACGTCATATGTTGGAAGTCATAGGAACTGTTCCAGATTGGTCAAAATCGAAGACTGTCCAAACGGAGACAATGCAGTGTTCCCAGCGCAACTGGTCAGAGAATGGGTCAACGTAATATTAAGAAAATAAATTTTTATTTTTCTTTTATTTTGTTGTACGGTTGGATAAAATTAAGGAAACACAAGGAATTAACCGGAAATTAGTTTAAGTAACTTCTAAATATTAAATCCTAATATATCTCCTAAAAATTAGGATCTTGGCTATTTTTAGCTAAAAGACAAAAAGGACTTGGAGTAACCTCCAAGTACTCTTAACGAATAATGCCCACTGATCCCACATCAGTAGATCATGGGTTTATGGGTTTAAGAGTTCTCATGATTATATATATACAACATATTGCAACCGGCACAAATTGGTGATCAACAAAAAGAGAAATTATTTGTGCCCAATATCCTTCGTGAGATCCAAAAATCAAGAAGAGGAAATCTTGAAGTTCTTTAATAGCTTTTTAATTCCACAAAATTTCCTTGTGCTATTCTTGTTTTGTTCATCCATTTTAGAGAAGTTTTATGTACGGGTTTTTGAGAGAATTTGTAATTAGACTTGGGTAAGTCTAAGGGGAATAGAGAAGAATTTTGTAAAGAGAGAAAAAGAGAACGAGAAGAAGAACCGAGTAGAGAAAGAGAAAGAGAAGAGAAAGAGAAAGAGAAGGAGAATTATTTTTATGTAATAGAGAATTATATTTACATAAAATTAATAAGAGAAGTAAAATCCTTAGAGGGTCGTGGCTCTTTCCCACGTTAAATCTTTGTGTTCTTTAAAGTTTCTTTTATTGCTTTGAGTATTTTTAATAGAGAAATTCCGCAAGAAAAACAGGGCGAAAATACTCCCAAGAGCAACACAACAATTCACCCCCCCTCTTGTTGCGTTCCATATCTCTAAGTGTTTCTACAATTGGTATCAGAGCCCTGTTCCTCATTTGATCAGGAAACCCTGAGAGCCGTATCTTGGTGTATTAGAGATGCTGAAAATGAACGAACGCATGGAAGAAGGTTATTCCACTCAAAGACCTCCTATGTTTGATGGAAAATTTTATACTTACTGGAAGAATAGGATGGAAATCTTCATCAAAGCCGAGAATTATCAAGTTTGGAGAGTCATCGAAGTTAGAGATTTTGAGGTAACAACTACCAACTCCAATAACGAGACTGTTCCCAAACCGATAACAGAATATGAGAAGGAAGATTTTCAAAAGATGGAGATGAATGCTCTTGCCATCAAATTACTTCATTGTGGGCTTGGTCCAAACGAACACAATCGCATTATGGGTTGCAAATCAGCAAAACATATTTGGGATCTGCTGGAAGTTACCCACGAAGGAACGAGTGAAGTAAAGCGTTCCAAGATTGACTTGCTCATGTCAAAATACGATCGATTTGCTATGGAACCTAGAGAAAGCATTCAAGAAATGTTTACTAGATTCACGAACATCACAAATGAGCTTGTCTCTCTTGGAAGGCTAATTCCCTCCGATGAACAGGTACGAAAGATTCTAAGAAGCGTTCCTCAAGACGATCGCTGGAGAGCCAAGGTCACAGCCATACAAGAATCCAAGGATTTTACAAAGTTCAATCTGGAAGAGCTGGCTGGTTCCCTTATGACTCATAAATTACATTTGGGAACAGCTGACAGTTCCAGAAACAAAGGTCTGGCTCTGGCAGCAAAAGAGCAAGAAGAATCAGAAACCGATGAGGAAGAGGCAGCCATGTTGGTTAGGAAATTCAAGAAGTTCTTCAGGAACAATCGCTATAACAATCAAAGAAACAAAGAAAGAGGAACTTCGAATTCCAAAACCTATGAATGTCACAAATGTGGAAGTACCGAGCACTTCATCAAGGAATGCCCTCTATGGAAAAATGAAAAGGGTAAAGGGAAGGCAAGAGAGGCAGGAAGACAACCAACAAAAGGGAACTTCAACAAAGCCGATTTTCGCAAAGCCATGATAGCTGCATGGGGAGAATCTGAAAGCGAGGCCGAAACTGAAGCTCCCGTTGAAGAAGAAGAAACAGCCAATCTTTGTCTCATGGCAACGAATGATGAAAAGTCTAAAGGAAACAAGGTACTGTCATCTGATCCTTTTTCTGATTACCTATTCAAATTGGATAAACATAGATTAGTTAAAATGATTTTAGAGTCTCACGAAAACTTGGAAAAACAAACAGTCATCTGTCTCAAGACAGAAAAAGACCTTAAGGCTTGTAAAGACCAAATATCCTACCTTAATTCTTTTAGGACCGATGTGCAAACTCAATTCTTTGAATTGTTTGATAAAAATGTGATGTTAAAAGAAGCTTTAGAAAAGGTTAAACAAGAGAACATCATGTTAAATCTTGGAATAAATCAACTTAAGTTGCTTGAAATTGAATTAAGTAATGAGTCTAATAATGAAATTAAATGTGTTCTTAATCAAATGAAATCAGACCTAGAATCCGCTCTTCATGAAAATAAACAACTTAGGCTTGAATTAAATTCAAAGGAAAAGGAGAAAGTAAGAGAAATCCCCAAATGGATACTTAATGCTCAAACTAAAAGAACCGAAGGTTTAGGATACAATAAAAACGATAAAAAGAAAAAGGTCTACGTTGATCTCCCAAGTAAAAAGGTCTGTTCCTTTTGTGGCAAAACTGGGCACCTGAAACATCAATGTTTAAAAAGGAACAGCACAACAAAACGAACCAAATATATGTCGATAGGGTTTGGATAAAGAAATTTGATTCTTGTATAATCGACATGGAACCCAAGGATGGCTGGGTTCCACCCTCTAACAACTAAGTTCGTTTTGCAGGTTCTAGTGAGGGGGAACAACTCATGGTATCTCGACAGTGGTCGCTCCAAGCACATGACAAAGATAGATCAAAATTTCTCTCACCGAAGCCTATGATGGAGGAACTGGGACCTTGGCTATAATATGAAAGGAGAAATCATTGCAAAAGGAAAGATAGGAAGGTCAAGTTCCCATGCTATAGATAATGTATTTTTGGTCGAGAATTTAAAACACAATCTTTAAGTATTTCTCAATTTGGATAAAGGTAACTCTAGAACTTTACTCAAAAGTGCATCATTTCTAGGAACCATACTGTAACACCATTCTCGAAGGAATCGTAAAAGGGAACACCTACGGTGGACCTCGCATTAATCGCTCCTAAAACCAGCTTAACATGTCCGAAGTGTTATAGAAGATGACCCTTCTTTGGCATAAACGATTAGGTCATGCTAGTTTTTCATTGCTTAATACTTTACGCATCTAAAGACCTAGTAAGAGTGATTACCGTCCCTTAAGTTTCAAAAGAATGAAGTTTGTGATCCTTGTGCCAAAGGAAAACATGCAAGGTCATCCTTCAAACCTAAGAATGTCGTGACCACCTCAAGGCCACTTGAATTAATTCATATGGATCTTTGTGGACCAATGAGAATCCAAAGTCGCAGTGGTAAGCGATATGTATTTGTTATAGTTGATGATTATAGTAGATTTACATGGACTTTATTTTTATGTAGCAAAGATGAAGCATTTGATGAATTTGTTGCATTTGCCACTAAAATTCAAAAATCTAGTAATAATCAACTTGTCCACATAAGATCGGATCATGGTAAGGAATTCGAAAATTCAAGATTTATGAATTATTGTGATTTGCATGGTATAAGTCATAATTTTTCCGCACCTAGAACACCACAACAAAATGGTGTGGTTGAACGCAAAAATAGAACCTTAGAGGAAATGGCTAGAACCATGTTAATAGCTAGTGGTTTACCTAGAAATTTTTGGGCAGAAGCCGTTAATACTGCATGCTATATATTAAATCGTGTGCTAATTAGACCGATCACTTCCAAAACCCCCTACGAATTATTTAAAGGAATTAAACCTAATATTTCATATTTTCGAGTCTTTGGATGTCGATGTTTTGTGCATGTCAATGGAAAACGAAATATTGGTAAATTCGATGAAAGAAGTGATGAAGCAAGATTTTGGCTATTCATCTCACAAAGAAAGCTTATAGAGTTTATAATAAGAAAACTATGTGTGTTGAGGAATCTGCTCACATTATATTCGGATGAAACAAATTTTATGACAAGTGAACAAGAAAATGTGTGATTTTAAGATAGGTCTTGCAACTGATGATGAAAATAATACACAAAAAGAGCAAGATCAAGAAGAGCAACAACAGTTCGAATGTCAACAAATCAAGAACAGAACAACAGACTGATTTGGAATGTACGATGTTCCTAATCCGAAATTCCCAGAAGTTCAAGAAGAAAGAATTGAAGTCGAACCAATGAGATCAAGTCACTGAGCTCGCTTCCACATCGCCTCCACAAGAGACTTTGTCCCAAAGCCGGGAAACAACAAAAGTCACATCCACTAGACTGATTCTAGCTTATATGGAAAAGGCATACAAACAAGGTCCCAAATGAGAAACTCTCAGGCACACTTTGATTTCTATCAACCATGGAACCCAAGAACCATGAAGAAGCATTACGAGATTCGATTGGGTTGAGCTATGCAAGATGAATTAAATGAGTTTGAAAGAAATAAAGTGTGGCACTTGGAAACAAAACCAAGAACAAGAAGATAATATAAATGGGTATTCAGAACAAGCCGGACGAGCATGGCACAATTGTCGGAACAAAGCAAGGTTGGTGGTAAAAGGATATAATCAACGTGAAGGTATTGACTATAACAAACTTTTGCTCCAGCTTGCTAGATTAGAAGCTATTAGAATTTTATTTCATTTGTCGCTTTATGAATTTTAAATTATATCAAATGGACGAAATGTGCATTCTTAAATGGGTTTCTAGATCTAAGAAGTATTTAGGAATGTACCACCGCTTTGAAAACCCAATTTCTCCTGATCACGCCTACAAGCTTGATAAAGCTCTTTATGGCTAAAACAGGCACCTAGACAATGGTACGAGAGATTATCTAAATTTTTGATTGAAAACAAGTTCATAAGAGGTAAAATTGATAAAACATTATTCTTTAAGAATAAAGGTTCTGATATTTTAGTTGTTCAAATATATGTTGATGATATTATTTTTGGTGATACAAATGAATAGTTATGTAAGGAATTTGTCGAATCTAATGAGTAATGAATTTGAGATGAGTATGATGGGAGAACTAAATTTCTTCCTTGGTTTGAAATTAAACAAACTGCTAACGTATTTTTATACATCAACAAAAATATATAAAAGAACTTCTAAAGAAATATGGACTAGATAGTGCTAAGACAAACCATACACCCATGGCCACTAACATAAGATTAGATGAAGACTCTAACTGAATTATGTTCGACCAAACTATGTATAGAGGCATGATAGGATCTCTACTATACTTAACCGCTAGTAGACCGATATATCCTTTTGTTGGTTTGTGTGCTAGATTTCAATCAAATCCTAAAGAATCACATCATACCTACGTGAAAAGAATTCTAAGATATTTAAAGGGAACTCATGACTTGTCCCTATTTTATCCAAAAGTGATGTCTATGACTTGAAAGGGTAAGTGATGCGATTATGCAGTGGATCTTGTGAATAGAAAAAGTACATCCGAATGGTACGCTTGGCTCTTGCTTAGTATCTGGTGTTCCAAGAAACGTAACACGCTTGCTTATCCAATCCGCAGTTAATATGTGGCAGCACAAGGTCGTCCCAAATGTCCGGGGATTAAGCAAATGTAAGAGACTTTGGTATTAAATTTGAATGTGTTCCTATTTATTGCATAATACTAGTGCCATTTGCATTTCTAAAGATCCTAGCATCATTCTAGAGTTAAACATATTCATATTAGGCATCATTTTCTAAAGGACAATGTCGAGCATAAAACATTATTGTTAAACATGTCAAGATTTAGTGATCAAGTTGCGATATTATGACAAAAACCGCCTAAGGAACAATTTGAAAAGATGAGGTTGAGCTAGGTATGATCAAGATTCATTAAAATTTAAATGCTAGCATTCCTCCTCCAAATATCATGAAAATTGAAGGGTTAGATCAACCACAACAACCAAGATTGATCATTCAATCATCAGAGATTTAGGTACGCATCTATTTAAGTATGTGCCATAAACTTTGTCTTGATTGCTTAGTGAACTCTAAAGACCAAGTAGCATATGTTATTCCATTTTATATTATTAATCACATAATTTTATTTTACAAAAATCACAAAAATTTATTTTATTTTTCCACAAATTCCAGCATTTCATTTTATTTTAATTTATTTCGGTGAGCCAACTTAACTTGAGAAATGGAAAACGGATCATCGAGGTGTTTCGGAAAGTAGTCGTCTAAATCAACATATTCAACGAACTAAGCTTAATTAATAACTACCCATTACACCTCCTAAAAACCGCCAAAATGAGAAGTAGTACAAACTCCTCACTTACCGTCCCTTCACACCTTTATAACCCTTACAATCAAACGTCCCATCCATCATTCATAACCTACTCTACTAGTACTACACTTTGCAAACCGTAAATACAGTTATCTATCCAGAAATACCACCCTCATCATCTCAAGAACCATCGAAAACGAACACCCCAAAATGCCGGAGTTAAAAGAACTCGTGGTACCCCAAAGGATGCGTCTTCATCTAAACCACCAAAAAGGATCAAGCTTAGTCGACCCGACAATACCAAGAAGTGGCTAAGGAAATGTCACTGGGTTCTGCTAGACAAATATTGGTATGACTCTACTTTTTCCCCAATTTCATGCTATTCTACAAAATCGTTGGAAAAGTTGATGTACGATCATTCATCAACCCTATTTACCCTAACTGAGCGTGAATTTATTCACAATTTTACTATTGAAAATGGAGTCCGCTTCAAGTACTTAAAGAAATAAAAATTGAATTTAATAGCTTGATGATTGGCTTAATGGTTTGATGTTCCTACCGTGGGTTTGATACTTACTAGTGGGTCTAAAATTGTATTTTCTGGGATAACGAGAAAACTGCTCTAAAATTTCTTGGTCAAGAAGATAAGAAGCGCTTACACATGTCTTGTCTCCGCTCACAAATTACTTTACAATCTTGCTCGTCGATTCATTTTACCCCGCAATTCCAAGCTGAGTGAAGTCAATTACGCGATGCTACTTTGATCTATCTGCATGGCCAATCACATAAAAATTAATTTTCCGCCCTGATGGTGTGTCGATCTATCCAAGTGTTGAGAAGGGTCTTATGGTTGGATATGGTGGCGCTTTGACAAGTATTTTCAAGAAGTTTGTGTACCATCGAGGGTCTCCACTTCCCATGACGCTAATAATCAAATAAGTGCTAAGTGTCTTAAAACCCGCACTTACATTTAAATGAAAAGGGAATTTTGGAGGACCTCATTGATGTTGAAGAAGAGAATTTCATGTAGAGGAGATAGAAAAGGAAATTAAAGAAGAGGAGAAAGAAAGAAAAACAGAAGAAGAAAAAGAGGATCAAAGAGCGCACTCTCGCCAAAGACGAGGCGTAAACCAAAAGGAACAGAGGAAGCGCTAGTAAGGGGAACAAGTCGAGGGAGAAAAGAATGTAGAACTGGATGATGAACAATCAAGTTCAGAGGATGAGGATCTGCATATGCCTCTTAAGAATATCAAGCAACCATCCGTGCTCACTCCAAGAAAGAGCAGGAGGTTAGCATCCAAGAGTTCTTCGTGCCTAAATGATGTTACTTCTCAAACCCCTACATCACCAAAACCAGACTCACCCACACCATGCCATATTCCATCACAATCACCACCACCTATTCCCACATCACCACACCCAACTGATTTTGATGATGATCACTCTACTGTCCCTCCACCTCCTACTACCCTTGCTCATGTCCTATCAAAAATTCTTGATATGCAGTCCCAACTTTGTGCTTTTCAGAGTGAAGTTCGTGTCTCACTCACCACTCTTGCTGAGCAGCTGACCCTAATGGAGTCACGTCTTGGGGCAAAGCTCGACACTGTGGAAGTGCAGACGGAATATGTGGATGAAGAGACTGCTGCCTGATCCCTCCTCCTTCTGTCTAAAGTTTTATCAGTTTTTGTTGGCCTCATCCTTTGAAGTTGTAATATCCAAACAATTTTTTTTGCTTTGTCTTTGATGTACCAGCTGGGATACAACCTTTGTTTTTACTATGCTACTAACGACAATTTGCTTTTCTTCATTTCATATCTTTCGTTTACTTATCCCATGGTCTATGATGTTTCTTAGCTTGCATTTCTTGATTCATGTTTCGTATGCTTTGACTTTAAATTGCTTTTTAATATGTTTTAGTATCCTTTGGATCTTACTTATTATGGGATTCATTATTGTTCTATTTTAAGCTTTTATTACAATTTTGTTAAAATCTGAAGTCATGTTTAACCACATGATTTTCGCAAAAAATATTTTAGAGTAATATGTGTTACTAAGAGTTTAGTAAATTATTTGTCATGATTTGATTTACTAAATATGATTGAACTTGTGTTAATCTCTAGCATGTTCAAACTTATTAGCTTTACTCTATATTTTTTTTTAAGTTTGTTTATAAAGTTTGTCATCATCAAAAAGGGGGAATTTGTTGGCCCATTTGGTTTTGATGATAACTTAAACTTTTATAAACAAACATATTACGTTTTGAGATTGTTTTGATAGGTCATATATCCGATTGTTAAAGATCGTCGATAGCACCTAAGAAGTTGTGAAAGAACATTACAAGTCTACGTCATATGTTGGAAGTCATAGGAACTGTTCCAGATTGGTCAAAATCGAAGACTGTCCAAACGGAGACAATGCAGTGTTCCCAGCGCAACTGGTCAGAGAATGGGTCAACGTAATATTAAGAAAATAAATTTTTATTTTTCTTTTATTTTGTTGTACGGTTGGATAAAATTAAGGAAGCACAAGGAATTAACCGGAAATTAGTTTAAGTAACTTCTAAATATTAAATCCTAATATATCTCCTAAAAATTAGGATCTTGGCTATTTTTAGCTAAAGACAAAAGGACTGGAGTAACCTCCAAGTACTCTTAACGGATAATGCCCACTGATCCCACATCAGTAGATCATGGGTTTATGGGTTTAAGAGTTCTCATGATTATATATATACAACATATTGCAACCGGCACAAATTGGTGATCAACAAAAAGAGAAATTATTTGTGCCCAATATCCTTCGTGAGATCCAAAAATCAAGAAGAGGAAATCTTGAAGTTCTTTAATAGCTTATTAATTCCACAAAATTTCCTTGTGCTATTCTTGTTTTGTTCATCCATTTTAGAGAAGTTTTATGTACGGGTTTTTGAGAGAATTTGTAATTAGACTTGGGTAAGAACCGAGAGAAAGAGAAAGAGAAGAGAAAGAGAAAGAGAAGGAGAATTATTTTTATGTAATAGAGAATTATATTTACATAAAATTAATAAGAGAAGTAAAATCCTTAGAGGGTCGTGGCTCTTTCCCACGTTAAATCTTTGTGTTCTTTAAAGTTTCTTTTATTGCTTTGAGTATTTTTAATAGAGAAATTCCGCAAGAAAAACAGGGCGAAAATACTCCCAAGAGCAACACAACAATTACCCCCTTTGGGTAGTATTGCATCTTTGTAAAATTTTTCTATTCTCAAAGAACTGAGTAATAGCATGGACAATGACTTCACAAACAACTGGCCAAGCTGATTTATAAAATTTGTTGTTATAACCATCTACACTGAGATCTTTATCATCAGGGCGCTCTATATAGCCTTTTTAATTTCATCATCTATAAATGATAAGTTCAACAAAGTTCTATGATGATCAGAGAGGATTGGACCTGCATGCTGAGCTACACTAAGGTTAATTCTGGATCTATTAGTATATTTATGACAAAATAACTCTAAGTAGAATCCATAGAAAGCTCCCTCAATTTAGATAGGGTTAGTATTCTCAATCCCATCATTATGAAGAGAATGGATTCCATTGCTCCTACTGCACTGCTTTAAAGAATTTGATCCGTTTGCCTGAGGTATGACTCAATGTCTCTTCTCATCAGTTGCGACTATTTTGAAAGCTGATGCTCTCTTGTGGCGAGTATACTACTATCATGATGATCATGTAGTTGGGTTTAGATATTAGATAAACTAGATTCAGCTTTGGCCAGAGCATTTTGAGGTTGATCTTTCCCGTAAAAACTCCTTAATCTACTCACTAGAATGTCAACTTCTGCGAAATATCAAAGCTTTTATGCCACTCAATCTCAACACTCCATACTTCATTAACAATCTCAAGGAAATCGTCGTTTAGTGTTGAAAAGTTAAAAATATTAAAAGGCATCAGCCTTGTTGTACTCTTAGAGAATGATCAACATGGGAGCATGATCATAGTCCGCCTAAAGTAAAAAGGATATAGAAGTCGTTAGAAATAAATCCTCCCAATGATTATTACCCCACACTCTATCTATCTTACTAAGGACTCTCTTATCACCTGTCAGCCTATTAAACCAAGTGAAAAATCGAACATTGTAGTGCAATTATGAACCCCACAACCCATCATGTTGTTAAGCACTCTCCTAGTTGCCCTCTTCGTTGATAAACTAAGAATTATTTCTAGTAGTAACATAGGCATAAATAAGCTAACTTATACAAGTACGAACATTCACTTGGATAGTATCACTCTTCTAAGAAATAATAATCTTACCTTCATCATGCCAAGCTAAATTAGTTGTTAAGCATCGATTGGGACACATTCTAAGATAAAGAGCTCCTAAACCCTTCCTCACTATTAATGTCTTATTTTCCACAACATAAACACTTTTTTTTGAAAGACCAACGGAAAAGGTATCCTCAACTATTAAATTCATGTTCTTGTGTAAAGAATCCATATTTGTATACAATTCCGAATATACAACAAAAGTTTAATTAAACATAAGTCCTAATTTGCAAAATTAAAAAAAAATATTGTCAAAATTAAACCTAAAATTTCTAAATAATAACAAATAAGCTAAGAAAACAAGGATTTGTATAGAATGTATATTACCTATGACTGTGAATGGAGAATATTGTAGAAATCAACAAGGAAATGGTGATTAAGTGCGTGAATATTTTTGAAATTGAGAATAGAAAGGAAGTTAAGTGATTTTTGCAATTAAGTTGTATGGGAAAACTACCAGAAAAGGAAGAACGGGAGTTAAAAGGTGCGATTATTAGTTTTTCACTTTCGTATTTTTCATTTTTATACATTTAATTTTTGTGATTTGGTTCGGCCCATTAATTACAATCTCTCTAAGAGAACGTCTAAATGATGAATTGGTGCTTAAAAATAGACCTACTATCTAATAATTAGAAAAAGAAAAAAAATTAAAATGAAAAAAGGAAAATTAATTTCCTTCCTTTTCTCATACTCTTGTCTACTAATTAATGGTTTACAATAGTGTAGTAGAATCTACTCTCTCTTTCTGGGTCTTTCTCTCTGGATATTCTTAAGTCGGTTTCAACGAGTGTTCTTCCCTTTTGTTGGATTTTGTCTTCTTTATGGAGATTATATGTAACTAGGGATGATCGCCCCAGACCCGCCCCTTTTTTAAGGGTCTGGGTCTTATTTTTTGAGACCCATCGGATCCGAGTCGGATCTGGATCTAAAAAATAATTGGCGGGTCCGGGTCCGGGTCCAAGATCCGGACCCTGGACCCGCCCCTTGGACCCATATAAATATTAAATTGTTCATTTTTATTTGTCTTCTAAGTATGAACTTCGCCACCAACACTTATTTTCTTTTCATATAATCATAATATATATGTTACTTGCTAAGTGCTAACACAATTATCCTTATTTCATGGACTCGAACTAGTGTTTATAATAGAATTTAAGCGTATATGGATGACGCTATGCAACTTTAGATGTTAAATTAGTATCAAATATTTTTAAAATACAATAATAACTCTCTTACAAATATACAAAAAATAAAATGACTTACAAATGGTTCAAATTTGAAAAATTAAAGAGACATTTTTTAGACCCATTAAGGACCCTAGACCCATTAAATTCGGAGGGTCTGGATCTGGGTCTGAAAATTTTAGGCCTTTAGGGTCCGGATCCGGGTCTAGATCTCAAAAAATTAAAAGGGTCCGGGTCCGGATCCGGTTGGACCTGCTCCAGAACCCGCCCCATGACCATCCCTATATGTAATGCAACGTCACATTCTTTAGGTGGTAAACGAGATTCCACTACCTCTGGTTTAACAAGTGAGGATAAGCCTTTTCTAATGGAGAACGACGAGGGTAAGTTTTGATCCATTCTTGTATCCAAGAAAGTAGGTGGTCACTACAACAAATTTAGCTTTTTGCGACATTGGATTTAGTGGCATTAAAAAAATGCCATTGATTCATATTTTTAGTGTAATAATTTTTTGTTTTAATTTTAAGGTCCACCATAAAGTGATTTAGCGACACTTAATTAGGTCTTTGACGACATATATAATTGTCACTAGAGTCTATAGTGGCATTTGTGAGAAATGTCACTAGATCCTATGTCGCTAAAAGCTTTAGTGTGACTTTTTAATATGCTGCTAAAGGCTCTAATAAATGTCACTAAATCTTCTATTTACACTATAAGAAATTTGAAATAGGGACATTTAAATTAAATGTCGATAAATATATCCCACTAAAATTAAATTATATTGTAGTGGGTGATGATTGTAGTACCTAAAACCATTGTGAAAATACGTACGTGGCTTTGATGAAGTTTGAAGATTTTTGTTGAATGGGTTGAGGATGGTACAGACGAATCGAGTTTCTCTAATATCTATAGTCAACCCTCATCAGAAAGTTATGGATGAATCGAGTTCCAAATACTTCTGCTTTCATATCCATAATGAAGAGTTTATGGGCTGTCAAGAATGGAGTTGACTATAGATATTAGGAGAAATCTTTTATCAATTTCATTTCTTTTATTGGCGCGACAAGAAAAACATTCTAGCGAGTCAACCTTTGCACTTTGATAAATATCCTAGATTGGGGCATTGAAGAAATGAGTGTGGGGATGATTCTGGGGATTGTAATCTGGAAAAGAGGTTGGCTTCGTCTTTAAGAGAGTCTCTATGGAATCTTTTTCAGGGAGAAAGACTTGAAGCTTGACAAGGAGATGGGAGAGTGTCAATCAAAGCATAATAGGAATATGTTTGTGACTAAGAACCTAGATCAAGAAAGAAAAGCTATTAACTGTCAATTGGTGGTGAAGGTAGCTAAAATACTTTAAAAGTATCTCTTGATTTCACGAGCCCTGAGAATGTTGATGCCGTTTTAGAGCAACCTATTGTTGGGAATGGTGATCATGAATAAGCAGGAGGTTTGATTTAGGAAGTGGTTCAGGGATGCAATTTTAAGGCAACTTCATTTCTGAGCATCGATCATGAGAATGAACATGAAAATGCAAGTAGCGGGGGTGTAATTACATTTTCTTAGGTTGTTTATCATCCGAGTAAGTTGCAGGAATTAGAAGTGGCAGATCAAAGTGGTTATGGGAAAGATGGAAAGGTGAATATATGGTAGAGGCAAACTCGTGGGGATGTTTCTTCGGAGATCCTGAAACATTCCCATGCAACATGTGGAGGTAAAAGGAATGTGATTTGAATTCTAAGGTGGTCCAAGGGTAGAAGGATTAAAAAAGTATCCAGCGGCTTCGTATTGCTTCAATAGAGGTTAATGATGTTCTTGTTAATTATGAGCGTGAGGTGGCGGGTCCCACAAAATAGGCCCTCAGTGACCAATGAGTAAACTGCTTTTTTGAAATTGTTGTGGATTAGGGAGTACCGATGCAATGTGTTCTCTCTCATAACTTAATCAGCAAAACTCCCCGAAGGTTATTTTCCTTTGTGCAACTAAGCGTTGGGATTCCGAGACGAAAACAATTCAACGTCGTCTGAATATAGATTGTGGGATCTAGGTGGAGTCTGAAGGTAGATTAGGGGTCTTGCTCTTTTTTGGTCTAATGATGTAGGTATTAGTTGGAATTCATAGATGAAAACGATGCAATGTGTTCATCCTTCTATCAAAAGCTTGAGACCAAAGAGGGGGAGAAGTTTATCTATAAGTTGGGAAAAGCAAGATCTAGGCAAAAGAAGGACTTAGGGACAGTTAAGTTCATTAAGGATGAAGGTGGACGAGTACTCCTTAGATAACAGGACATCAAGATGAGATGGCATCAATATTTTTGCCAATTGCTTAATGACATAAGGAGTCTAAAGGAGAAAATTCAACAAACTTCAGACTCCCAAAGAACACAGGATCATAGGTCGATTATTTATATTACCACGGTGGAAGTAAAAGGAGCTCTAAAAAATGTGCGGAGATCAAAGACAGTTGGGCCTGATAACATTTCGATTGAGGTGTGGAGGGGTCTAGGAGAGGAGGGAATCTAATGGCTTACTAACCTCTTTAATGCCATCTTGAGGTCCACTAAGATTCGAGAAGAATGAAGGGTTAGCACACTTATCCCAGTGTTAAAAAACATGGGTGATGCACAAATATGCGAGAACTATAGAGGGATCAAACTTCTAAGCCACACTATGAAACTATGGGAAAGAATGATCGAGCAAAGAATAAGACGAGAGACGGTTATTAGAGAGAACTAATTCGGATTCATGCCGGGAAGATCAATCACCGAAGTGATCCATATTTTGAGGAGATTGAGGGAAAAGTATAGGGAGCGGAAGCAGGATTTTCATTTGGTGTTCATTGATCTAGAGAAAGCGTACGATAGCATACCACGAAGCATTGTTTGGGATAGCCTCAAGAATTGAGGTATTACGCAAAGGTACATTGAGCTCATAGAGGATATGTATGACATAGTGGCGACCAACATACACACCGGTAGGTGTGACAGAGTCTTTTCCAATTAAAGTGAGACTACATCAAGGATCCGCACTAAGTCGTTCCGTTTTTATGGTAATTATGGAAGAAATCTCTAAATCCATCTGAAAAACCGTACCATGGTGCATGCTTTTCGCCAATGATATAGTTTTGGTCGTAGAAACCAATGAGGAGGCTAACAGTAAATTGGACGACTGGAGGGAAGCCTTGGAAGGCAAAGGGTTAAGCATCAGCCGTATGAAGACCGAATACTTGCGGTGTAATTTCAGTGGGACGGAACCGATAGGGGAGCCAAAGGTGACCATAGGGGGTGAAGTTATTGCACGTATGTCCAAGTTCAAATATTTGGGATCAGTGATTCAGAGTAACGGAGAGATTGATGGAGACATTACTAATCGTATACAAGCGGGTTGGCTTAAGTGGAGAGCAGCATCCGGGGTGCTTTGTGATAAAATGTTCCCAAGGAGATTAGGTCGTAAAGAATTTTTTGATCAAAGGATGGAAGTAACAAAGATGTGGGAGAATAGGGTGAGATGGTTTGGACATATATAGAGAAAGATACATGACGCCCCTGTAAGAAGGATCGAATGCATCATAGTAGAGGACACATGTGCAGAGGAGCAGATTAACAATGACATGCATGAGCTCCACCTCTCCAAGGACCTGACTAGGGATAGGGGTAGGTGGCGACACCTTATCCATGTCTCAGATTACTAAACCCATACCTTTCGCCCTTTGTTTGTTTTTGTTCTCTGCCTTTATTTATTGTTCCTTCCCTTCTTTACTTTTACTCGTATTTTGAACTATTTGTATGTATTCTACCTAACCTATTTGTAAGTTGCATGTTTCTCTCTCTTGGAAGGCCTTTCTCGAGTCGGGGGACTCTTTGATTGGACTCTCCTTTATGGGTATGAGTTGTCGTAGTTCTTCCCTCCCCAGACCCTGATCATAGTTTTTTTATGGACAGGATACACCAGGTACGATGATGATGATGATGATGTAGGTAGTAGTATACGCTTTATGGGCCACCGATTCATTGAATTTGAGGTAAAATGCAGTACGGGAGATCATTGGGAGGACACTGGCTTTTATAGTCGGTCTGAGTCTAGTCAGAAATGAAGGACTTAGGAGTTAATGAGGGAGTTGAGTAATTCTCTTACTATTCCATTGTTATTTATTGGAGGTTTTAATGAAGTTCTATATGAGGTGGAGAAGAGGGGTTGTAGTGCATGTGATTTTTCTTCCTTTATGGGCTTTAGGAATGCGATCGATTTTTGTGGGGTAAAGGACTTGGGCTTTTCAAGTTATATGTATATTCGGTCGAATCGACGGGGGAAGTTTTTATTGAAGAAAGGCTAGATAGATCGATCGACAATGATGCTTGGATGGACCTTTTCCCTTCTTTTGTGCTGCATAATGTAGTGTGGGTTTCTTCTGACCTATGAACATAGTCCTATAGTTGTACGGGCATGTAAGGAGCTTGGGGGATGTTTTTGGTTTGCATTGGGTAGACATATCTTTTAAATTTGAAGCTAAATGGATTCATGTGAAGGACTTTGAGAGGGTGGTTTCTAATTCTTAGGATGCAGCTGCAAGGGTAGTATTGCTCTATGGTCCGAGAAAATGATGCATTATGAGCGTATTTTGAATCGTTGGGGAAAGCATACTTTAAAGAACATTTATAAATGTCTCCGATGGTTGATGAATAGTTTGAAGAGGTTGCGCTGCATGGTTCAATTTATAGCTTTCATTTAGGAGGAGCGTAGAGTAAAGGAGGAGATTAGGGATACCTATAGCTGGAGCTTGGCAAAGATGTAGACACTTTATTCTCCGTGATGGGGATCTAATAAGACTACTCTTTATTTTCACTCTAGGGTTTCGCATCGTAGGAAGGAAAACAAGATTGATGCTTTATTTGATTCTAATGGTGTGGAGAAATTTAAGCAGGAGCATCTTATGAAGATGCTGAGCAATTATTATTCGGGTCTCTTTAAGTCTTCTGTGGCTCTCATTTCCAGGAACCAGCTTGAGAATAATGAGGTCTTATTGAATGATGCTATGCATGATATTCTTCTACATCCGTATACAAAGGAAGAGGCAGTGTTGGCTTTCATAGGGATGCACCCTGCTAAGTTGCCTGGTCCTGATGGCTTCCCAATTATGTTTATAATGAATTTGAGATACTGTTGGTGATGAGGTGGGTAGTATGATTGTTGGATTTCTTAACCATGGTGGCATGCCGGATAAGTTTAATCATACTCATATGTTGTTAATCCCTAAAGTTGAGAAGTCTCGAGAGATGAATGACTTGAGGCCTATAAGTGTTTGCAATTTATCCTATACGCTTATTTCTAAGACTCTTGCTAATAGAAATAAACTCTTTCTTCATAATATTATTTATGATAATCAAAGTGCTTTTGTTCTGAGGCGACTCATTGCTGATAATATTTTATTAGCATCAAAAGTCTTTCACTTTATAAAAGTGATTTAGCTCATCAAATTGAGTTCATGGCTCTTAAGCTTGATTTATGCAAAGTGTATGACCGAATCAAGTGGAACTACTTGGAGGGCATTATGATTAAGATGAGTTTTTCAGAGGTTTAGGTGCACAGAGTAATAGAGTGTGTGACCTTTGTGTCTTATTCTTTTTTGGTTAATGGTCAGCTTACGATGCCTATGATTTTTACCTGTGCTTCAGTTGATGATAGTATTATTTTTACCCGTGCTTCGGTTGATGAAGCCGCTACTGTTAGTAATAGTCTTCGCCGCTATGAATATATGTCTGGGTGAAAGGTCAATTTAGATGAATGTGATATATCTTTTAATAGAAAGCTTAAGTCTTGTTTGCAATTTCTTATTAAAAACATGGGCTTTCGAGAGGTGATTATTCATGGTAAGTATTTAGCGCTTCCTACTATTTCTAATAAATTAATAAGATTTCTTTTTCTGCGTTACATGATAGAGTTTGGAAGAAAGTTCAGGGATGGAAAGAGAAGCTATTGTCTAAAGTGGGGAAGGAGGTTCTTATTAAGTTTGTAATGCAAGTCATTCCTACCTATGCTATAAATTGTCTCAAGCTCCCGATTAGTTTGTGCAAGGATTTTAGTAGTATCATTCACCATTTTTAGTGGGGTATCCCTATGGATAGAAAGGGGATTTGTTGGAAAGCTTGGAATACCCTATGTAGGTCCAAGGTTGATGGTGGAATTGGCTTTCGTGATTTCGAAGTTTCTACCAAGTTATTGTCCAATCAAATTTGGAGGCTTCATATTCGTAAGGAGTCGTTGTTTGCTAATATTTTCAAGGCTCGTTATTTTCCTAAGTGTTATGTTTGGAATGCAAAGGTTGGTAATTCTCCCAGTTATGCTTGACAAAGTATATGGGGTTATCGTAAGATTCTAGAAAGTGGGATTCGATAGAAAATGGGCAATGGCAAAAGTATTTGGGTTTGGCAGGACACTTAGTGAACCAAACCCAAATTCGAGTGAGGGCACAAACGTGGATAAATTGGAAAGTATGGATATTCATGGGTTGGATAAGACCAAGGAGGCTAC
The DNA here is from genome assembly GCA_019425755.1 of Amaranthus cruentus. Lineage (NCBI taxonomy): Eukaryota > Viridiplantae > Streptophyta > Magnoliopsida > Caryophyllales > Amaranthaceae > Amaranthus > Amaranthus cruentus. Next base: position 20,070,689 of record CM033459.1, read on the forward strand.
CAATATTCGGTTTTCTTAAATAAAGCACTTGGAGTTGATTTTTTTCTTTCTTTTTTCTTTTTTCTGGGTTACTATCGCAAGTATATTGTCTTGGAGTTGTTCATTTTCATAAGTGTTTTGGGTCCTTGTTGATATTAATCCGCATGTTCAAAAATTATTGATATTTGATTTTTCATGGTTCCTGCATAATCTGATTGTGAATTCATATTCTGATTTTTTTTTCTTTCTCGCATATTCGCATATTGGTGTAGTGAAGTCATTTCATAATTGTTGCTGGTATATTATGGAATTCTTGGTGTTGATCTGCCTCTTTGTCGTTTGGTGTACATAAATATTCTAGAGTGTTGGTTGCTGGAATTACTTGGAGTTTTGTTCTTTGCGTACACGATTTTCGAGATCACCATAATTATTCCTAATTACAATTAGTATAGTTGAATCTTGTTTCTCGTTACAAACATATTGTTGTATTGGTATTTGATATTTTTTTGATATTAGAGTTTCAAATTTTATCCCTGCGGTAGCATAGTGTTTTTGCTTGTGGTTATCATCTTCTAGAGTGTTGTACAATGAACTTAGAGGAGAAATTAGAGGTTCTTACGAACTTGGTTCAACAACTAGCTGTGAATATGGTGAACAATACAGGGGCACCATGGGATAGGAATGCACAAACACCGCAACACAATAGAATTAATGAGGATAGAACCCTTAGAATAGATCTCTTGGACCTTGATGGACATTCTCCTGACCCAAAAGTATACTTAGAATGGGAAGCCAATATGGAGAGGTACTTCGACTTTAAGGACACCCCTCTAGAACAGCAGTTCAAGTTTGCCAAAACATAGAAGAAGGGAGGATCGAGAGAGAATCAATGACTGGAAGAAACTTAAGAAACACCTGAGACGAAAGTATGTTCCCCGAAACTACAGGCAGCAATTATACATACAATGGGGTACCTTGAGGCAAGACAATAGGTCTTTATTAGAATATATCAAGGAGTGGGAAAAACTATCTGTGGTGTGTGATACCAACGAAACGGAGGAAATGAAAGTGGGCAAGTTTATAGGGGGATTAAGAGAAGACCTTAGAAAAAAATTAAAGTTAACCCCAAACCTGACCTTTAGTTTGGCTTGTAGTAATGCCCTAACCCACGAGAAATATTCCAAGAGAAAGACTTCGTCCAATAATGGCTATAATAGGCTAGGAAGGAACAACGATTTCGTTAGAGACCGAGCTTTGGGAACACCGGCCCAGACTTCACAGACATCTACACCGGGTAGGCCTCAAATATCCACTAACACTATTAGGGACAGAAACCCTAGAGATCCAAAAGGGGTAGTCTGCTTTAAGTGCCATGGATATGGACACATACAGAGTGAATGTCCTAATGCTAGGGCTTTCACTATGCAAGAGTGGACAACAATTAGGGAAAAGGAAAGACCTAGGTCCATGTTGGTTAGTAGGAATGGCAAGGAAGAAATAGCAGGACCATGCACTAGCTCGGATGACCCCGATGGCACGTATTTAGTGGATGATGAGGAGAGGCAGAACCTTTGGCAGACACTGACTTGAGTGAGGACGATACGGAAGAAATCTACCCAGAACTTGACTTACACAACCTTTTGATTAGAAGGAACTTCCATGCCACCCCTAAGATCAAACCTAATGATCAAAGAGAGAACATCTTTCAGACAAAATGTAAGATTAAGGACAAAGTCTGTGACCTAATCATTGACGGGGGTAGTGAGACGAACTGCGTGAGTAAGGAGTTGGTACAATCCCTTGGCTTGGAGACCAAAGCACATCCCCAAGCTAAAGTGGTTAGACAGTAAGACCAGTGGTCATGTGAAGAAGAGGTGTTTAGTTCAATTCTCCATAAGCGCTTACAAGGATAAGGTGCTTTGTGATGTCCTTGATATGACGGCTTATCATGTGCTATTAGGTCGACCTTCGCAACATGACCGAAAGACCTCCCACGATGGTTATACCAACATTTATACGTTGAGGCATGAGGGAAAACTTAAAGCCTTGATGCCTTTACCTCCTCATAAGACCTTACCACCACCCCAACCCAAACCATACACCTCCCTGATGAGTAGAAAGGTCACTGAGAAGGAGGTTAAGAGGAAAGGACTAGCATTCCTACTGTTTAGTAAAGAAGTTGTAGAGGAAGGCCCCATTACAGACCCTAAGATTAAGGCCTTACTTGAGCGGTACGCCGATGTTTTCCCAGAAGAACTACCTAAGGATTTACCACCCCTCAGGGGCATCGAACATCAGATCGACCTAATCCCCGGTTCCACACTACCTAATAGACCTGCATATAGAACCAACCCCGAGGAGACTAAGGAATTACAAAGACAGATACAGGAGTTGATGAAGAGAGGCTATGTTAGAGAGAGCATGAGTCCTTGTGTGGTTCCAACCTTATTAGTGCCTAAAAAGGATGGGAGATGGCGAATGTGTGTGGATAGTCGGAGTGTAAACAACATAACCATCAAATATAGGTTCCCAATACCCCGAATTGATGACATGCTGGATGAGCTATCCGGATCCCAATGGTTTAGCAAGATAGACCTTAGAAGTGGATACCACCAAATCCGGATGAGGGAAGGAGATGAGTAGAAGACCGCCTTTAAGACCAAATACGGGTTATACGAGTGGTTAGTGATGCCATTTGGGTTAACGGGGGCACCTAGCACCTTCATGAGGCTAATGAATGAAGTTCTTAGACCATTTTTAGGGAAGTTCATTGTGGTTTATCTGGATGACATTTTGGTATAAAGTAGGAGAGTAGAAGAGCACTTAGACCACCTGAAATAATTATTTGAGGTTTTGTGAGAGCAACAATTATATGGGAAGTTGGAAAAGTGCTCGTTTCTGATGCAGGAATACATTTCCTTGGATATATAGTGGGGCGACAGGGAGTGAAAGTAGATCCCGCTAAAGTAGAAGTTATTAGGACTTGGCCCACCCCCACCACCATCACCCAAGTGAGGTCGTTTCATGGATTAACTTCTTTCTATAGGAGGGTCGTTAGGAATTTTAGCACTGTCATGTCACCTATCACCGACTGCACAAAAAAGGGAGTGTTCAGTTGGACTAGAGAGGCACAAAGAGCCTTTGAGGACATTAAGGAAGCTATGTGTAACCCACCCATACGCAAACTACCTGACTTTAACAAACCCTTTGAAGTTGAGTGCGACGCTAGCAATACCGGTATAGGGGCAGTCTTGATTCAAGAGAGGCGACCTATTGCTTACTTTAGTGAAACGCTAAACAGGAGTAGGGCTAACTACTCGGCCTAAGACAAAGAGTTCTATGCCATGGTAAGGGCTTTAGAGCATTGGTCCCACTACTTGAAAGGGCAACCCTTTGTATTATATTTCGACCATGAAGCTCTTAAGAACATTAGCGGCCAAAGTAAGTTAAGTACCAAACATGCTAGGTGGGTGGAATTTATGCAAGGCTTTAATTTCGTGGCTAAGTATAAAACAGGCAAGACCAACACAGTGGCAGATGCACTAAGTAGGAGAGCACACTTGTTAGCCATCCTTGATGCTAAGGTTCTAGGGTTTGAAATGCTTAAGGACCAATACCCCACTGACCCAGACTTCAGTATCCTTTATCAACAATGCACCCAACAACCCCAAGGTCTATTCTATATCCAACAAGGGTTCCTGTTCAAAGGAAACAGATTGTATATTCCTAAAACCTCACTAAGGGTTGCATTAGTTAGGGAGATTCATGAGGGAGTTTAGGTGGGCACTTTGGCATACAAAAAACTCTAGACATGCTAGGGAAACACTTCTATTGGACGAAAATGCTAGGAACAGTGGGGAAGGTTATACTACGGTGCGAGGCCTGCGTGAAGGCCAAGATCACCTTTCATAAGGGTGAATACAAACCTCTACCTATTGCACAAAGACCGTGGGAACACGTTAGCATGGACTTTATAGTCGCCCTACCAAGGACACAAAGGGGAAGGGATGTCGTGATGGTTGTAGTTGATAGATTCTCGAAAATGGCTCATTTCATAGCATGCAATAAGGTGGATGATGCTTTACGCATTGCCATGCTTTACTTTGCAGAAATTGTACGGTTGCATGGGGTCCCTAGAACAATTATATCTGATAGGGATAGTAAGTTTTTAAGCTCCTTTTGTAGCACCCTATGGAGACTGCTTGACACTAAGCTGTTGTATAGCACCTCTCATCACACCCAAACTGATGGGAAGACAGAGGTGACTAACAAAACGTTAGGCTCAATTCTAAGGACATTAGTTAAAAAGAATTTGAAGGATTGGGACCTAAAGCTATGTCATGTAGAGTTTGCCTACAATAAAAGTCCAAGTTGGGCAACAAAGATATCCCCTTTTGAGTGTGTCTATGGAATGAACACTCTATTACCTGTCTCACTTATTAATTTGCCTTTGCAGGACAAGCTACATGGTGACGCTAAAACCCATGCTAAAAATATGATGCACATGTACCAACAAACGCAGGAAAACATCAAGAAAGCAACGGAGCAATATCTGGAGATTGGGTATGGATCTACCTACGCAAAGAAAGATTTCCCCAACAACGGAAGAATAAACTAATGCCCCGAGCCGATGGTCCCTTCCAAGTGATTGCCAAATTTGGAGATAACGCCTACAAGATCGACTTGCCTTCCCACTATTCGGTCTCACCTATCTTCAACGTGGGAGACCTTCGCCCATACTATGATGACGCCCAATTGAGGACAATTGTGCCTGAAGGGGGAGGAAATGAACCAAATCCAAGTCCGAGTGAGGGCACAAACGTAGATAAATTAGAAAGTATGGATATTCATGGGTTGGATAGGACCAAGGAGGCTACAAAAATTCTCGTCATACATAACCCAGATTAGCACACGTGGAAATATTTGGCAAGCAAAACAATAACGACCTCGTTATTTTAGTTTGGCGTTTTTTTTATTAGACGTGTCATTATTTTAGCCACTTTTCATTTTCTTTTTTGTTTTGTTTTGTTTGTCTCAATGGTAGAGCTAAGTATATAAAGGCTTGGCTAGCTTGTAAAAACATTCATTCAACATTTTTTCTTTTAATAAACATCAAGAGGTATTTCAGTAATACTCCCATCTTCATCCTACTTGAAGTTCCTCAGATAATCAAGAGGAGTCATTCCCCTTCCAAGATCCAGTGGTGGTCCAAGAGGAGAGTAAGGGAAGTGGCCTTGGGAACCAAGAGGGTGAACGGTGTCCTTCCCACGAGCAATTCATCTTCACGAATCGATTGTTCAAGCGTTTTCAATTGGTTTCAATCGAACCTAGTAGTCGGTTCTGGTTCGTGACTCTTGCTTGGTGGGTCTTCGCAATAACCACCCCCTCCACTTGGTGCACTTAGCTTGGGGGTGCTGGTTGTGGCCGTGTCATTTCTCCTTGTAGTGACTTTCCGCCAAATGTAACTTTGAATTATTTTATTTATACTGCTACGAAAGAGTGGCGTGTCGAGTTGGTTCGGGAGAAGTTTTTGGCCTTTGAAGCTACTCAAATTTATGCAAAGCTATTACTATTATGGATAATCAGGATGAGTTGTGTTGGGTCCATAGTATTAATGGTGCTCTTCTTTTGAAGGATGTTTACTCTTATGCGATAGCTTCGATTGAGTTTGATTCTTATTCGAAGGAGCTTGATCCGATGTGGCATAAGTTGTAAGGTGCCCCTTAAGGTTCGAAACTTTGTTTGGCGTGCTTGTTGGGATATTATCCCTCACGGTGTAAATCTCTGGTCTAAAGGCATCCCCTCGTATGTTGAATGTTTGCGTTGCGATTGTGATGAACATTTGATAGACCTTCTTTTTGTCTGTCCTTAGGGGGAAGATTTTTGGTGTGTTTCGAAGAATGGTGTTAATGCTCAACAGTTCAACTCTTTTCGTGATGCGTTGAATTGGGTTTGGTATTCCAAAGAAAAAGAGACTGGAATGTTTGCTACTTTTTGTTGGCAAATTTGGAAAGCTAGGAACGACCCGGTTTTTTATCATAGTAATTCTCCACCGCTTCTCTATGCTCGAAGAGCCTCTGATTCGTCAAGGAGTACCAAAATGCTATTTCGGTTTATCAATTGGGAGTTAATAAGTGCATGGCCTCTTGTGTTTGGTGGTTAATAAGAATGGTGCTTTCTCTAGTGAGGGGGAGAAGCAAGGCCTTGGTTTTGTGGTTTGTGATTGTGTAGGAAAGTTTGTTGTTGTAGGGTCGAGGTCAGTTTGGGTTGGTGGCTCCATTGTTATTCCATCTTTCTTTGCTAAAAGTTTGTTGTAAGTTTTCATACCACCACATAACACGTATACACAACAAATGAATTTTTAGTACATTCTTATTTTTGAAAAATATAAATATCATTTGTAAAAACTTAAAAAGTATTTTGTTAAAAGTGTATGATATTAAAGTTTTGATGCTTTAACTTCCACAATTTTACATGTGCATATGAAAACATTTGGATCATTGGTCCAGTTCCATGAAACCGCTTAACAAGGTGAATCGTCTGTTTTGGTTTGTGGTTTCGAGGTGGTTCAATGGAACTTGTGGGCCAGGTAGACCGGTTTGGTGCGGGTGACCCGGTTAGCGGTTTTGCGGGCCGATATCTGGAAACGATCTCACGGGTTTGTCAGAATTTTTTTACAACCTTAATGGCTTGCGGTTCTTTGGTTATTCGGCACCAATTTAGTTTGTGTTAAGGATCACTAGTTAAACCTAAATTTAATATGACATTCAAAGCAAAATCAATATGCGTCAAATAGGTATTCACAAATTCTTACTTGAGACCGTCTATACAATAGACGTCTCAAGTTTGGGCTGGCCCAATTTATAAATTTAAAAAAAAAAAACTAATTGCTGGTTTTGTAAGTTAAAAGAAAGATATGGGCTGGGGCTCTTGAGAAACGTCTATACTATAGACGGTCTCTCAAGAGAGGACCTGATATTCCAAGATCCCTAGGTATCTCCGTTTTAAAAGTTTTGGGAAATACTTTGCATATAATTAACTTTTATTTTGATCTGCTTTTGTTAATAATGTAATCATATTTTATTAATGATTACTTCAATTCTTAGTTATATACTTTTTTTTTTTTGTCTCATCATCATCATCAAATCCAGTGTATCCCGCTCATAGAAAACTATTGGCAGGGTCAGGGAAGGGAAAGACGGCGGCCACTCATACCCATACAGGAGAGCGCGACCAAACGAAGTCCCCCGACACTTTTTGTTTTGTCTAAATTTAGGTTATGGCTACCGTAATGTATATCACTTGTTATTTTGTGTGACAAAATTATCTGTTTTGTTTAAATTTTATAAGATATATTTTAGATCATCATCTTTTAAAGGACAATCTTTTTGATGTGTTAATAAATATTAATAGTTAAAAGTTTCAATACAATATAATATACACATATGAGAAGGTCTCATTGAGAGACATGCATTACACTACAAATAAATGTTAAAATGGCGACGGCAAAAAGGAAACTACCACCTATCCGTCGCCAATGGTGACGGACAGGCGACGAAAATATTATCGCTATAGATTTCTAGAAAAAAAGTAATGGCAAATTCTCGTAGCCAGCTTGTCGCCACTCTTTTGCAACGCCTGTTTTTAGAAAACAATGTGGGGCGACGACCTTTTACCATAGCCAGCTCGTCGACCAAATTGAACATTTTATTTTGAAATTTCTTTGAGTGGCCTACGCCACAGGGTTAAATAGCCCAATAATACTTTATTTTGGCGACGTTCTAACGTTTAATTTTCATTTAGTGTCCACTAAAAAGGTATATGTCCTTGGGGCTGTCGCCAGCTCGTCTACAAGACCACTTTTTGCCAATTTAGTGCCAAATGGCGATCATAAGTGTCGCTGCCCTTTTGTTATTTATTTATATAATTATACTTGGGCTAAATAGCCCAATAATAGAAACTTTTAGCTTATGGACTTCTTTTTTGAGGTCGTCTCACTATGAGACGTTCTCATACAAGACGAACTGTATAATATAATATTTATTTTCATTATAACATAATTGAGTAGTGTATAGGTACTAAAAAGTTTCGCTTTATTGTTAATTAAAAATATATAATATGATCATATTGAATTGATAGTCATTTGTTAAGAAATATTTGACAAACAATATTTTCATAATCAAATGCTAAATAAAAAACATAATACAATGTTTTCATCTTAGTGGAGCGAAAGTGAATATAATTACGTCAAAAATAGATGTTTGAAAACATAAGCAATAGCCTACATTGCATGGTTGGATTTCGTCTAGCTAAACACAAAACTAAAGCACAAAAAAAATAGAGAAGGGTTAACTTAAAGTATAAGAGGTTCTGAGCATATTTAACATGTTTAACCGTATAAACTCTGAAAAATTAGGAGCCTCAGTTTTAAAATAGTTAGTACTTCTTCCGTTTCTTTTTGTTCTTCTCATTTACTTTTTACACAGTTTTCAAAATAATTTTTAAATCTCAATATCTCTAAATACACATAATAAAAAATTATAAAAAATAAATAATAAAAAAATATACTTTAAGACGAATCTAATGAGATTTCACATGGATATATTTTATCTTCTAAATATGTGTCGAAAATATTAATTAAACTTCTCTCTCCTTAAGGTGAAATATTTCAAATGGAAAGAACATTAGAAAACACAACAAGTACATATTAGGTGTTTTTTTTTTGAAGAATAAATATTTAGAAAACACAAAAAGTACATATGAGGTGTTTTTTTTTTTTTGAAGAATAGATATTAGGTGTTTAAAGACATTAAGAATGAAGCAATTTGATTCTCACATAAGTTGTAAGATGAATAAAAGGATAAACCCTCCTTTTCATGAGCTGAGTTAATGAGTTGTAAATCACGTTTCCAAAAATTGTCTAGTGTAGCCTTATTTCATTTTCTTGGGTCCCACACCTGATGTTAATGTATTACTTGCCATATATGTTGGAATAATTCAATATGGTACCTTGTCTTTTTACATACAACTTGATCAATATTACTTTCGATTATAAACTCACTCGACTTTCATTAAATTTTCTCACCTTATTTATATAACGACCTTTAATCCCGTGCCAACCACAAATTATATTTTATGTGTAAGAGAAATTAAACGTATCACTTTATATTATCTTGTGCATATAATATAATATTATAGAAGTAATAATTTCAATTAATCTATTAAATATATACTTCTATAGAAAATATAATATCTTAACTTTTTAAAGTTACCAGTGCTTTTATGAATTCTTGATGGCATATGGCAAGATATTTCATTAATGAGAATATTATATTAATATTAACAGATGTAGTAGTGTAGGAAAATTTTGTTAATTGAGTAATTAAATAAAACTTATGTATGGCGATTGAAAATTCTAACACCTTATAAAGATTTTAATTAGTAAAATTTGATATTAAACTTACGAACTTTGCCTCATTTGCTTCTAAACGTTCAAACTTACGTTTATCTTTTAAAGGTTTGAACTTTGAAGGTCATCCGCATCTAAAGATACGGATGGCTTGTTACCAGTTGAATTTTGAAAAATGATTAAGTATCCTGTTGCGCCATTAATTCTCACCTGTAAAAGCTTTCCCTCCCCCAATCTGATTGAACACCCATCATCATCAACCATTACTCCTCTCTTAATGCTTCTCCTACTTCTCTCTGATTTTCTCTATCAATCTGACCAAAATCCACGCCTAAGATTTCACTAAGGAGCAGCATTGAAGAATACTAATGCGCAGGAAAGAGGTAAGACAGTTTGTTTGGCTTTTTTTGGCTTGTTATCCCTTTCATTTTTGGCTACTGTAATGCTTCATTTAAGTATAATCTGAAGTTTGTTTGCTCTGTGTTTGTAAATTTTGTAGAAAATGGATACTAAATTTACGTTTTGCTACTGGTATGGTGGTAAATTTGTTGAAGAAAATGTTGTTGTTTATGTTTGGGGTATGGGTAGAACTTTTGAGGTTAATCCAGTTGATCTATGCTTGAAGTACTTGTTTAATTTGGGTGAAATGTGTGTAAATAGCAAAATTATTGATGGGTTGTTTTACTGTGTTCCTAGTGTGCCATTGAGTGTTGGTTTAAAGAAAATTCTTTCTGGAGATGTTGCTTTTCAACTTGGCCAAACTGCTATTTTGAATAGATTTATTGATGTATATGTGTTGGCAAAGATTCCTGTGTCCCCTCTTTCCATTATTGGAAGCCCCTTTGTCCAAACATCAGTTTCACAAATTGAAAGTGAAACAACTTCAGTTAGGGTCAACACAGTACCCAAGAAGTTGACTATAAGAAGGGGACCACAAAGTGGTATGGGGTAAAAAGCAAACAAACCCAAACCCAGATTTGTCTTTGCATATAGACACTACCATTGATTCTTGGTTATTAAATGAACCACTTGCTGAACCACCAACTTCTAACCTACCTATTGATAAGCCTTCCACCTCCATTATTAATGAAACCACACAAGCATTAAATCTGGGAACTAAAAGTAACACCAAAGGTAAAGAACCTTGTAGATATGAGGAATTAGAAGAGAGCAATGATGAAGTTGATGAGGATGCTGAGGATACTGTAGGAGCAGAAGCTGATATTTTGTTACATGAGAATGAGCATTTGACTGAGGAAGATGGGGTTGAAGAATCAAGTGATGAGGAGTTTGTACAAGCCAGAGAAATAGTCAAGAGTTCTTGTTTTAGGTTGGCTCGGAATAGTAAACAGGTTCAAGAGGAAGTTTTTAAGGGTTGTTTAGTTAGTACTTCAAAGGAATCAATTGAGGTTGTTTGGTTCCAGAGAACACAGGATCCAAAACTTAGTTGCTAGTATATGTATGTATGTATTACAATGGTAAAGGTGTATTTTTTTGGGAATGTATTATATACACCTGTAGCATTTTGCTTGTTTAGCGGGGGATGTATTTTGCTCAAACAATCAAACAATGAAATGAATGTGATGAAATCAGTTCTATGAAACTGATATTTATATAAATTTACCACAATTGTTACAAAAAACTTGTTTCTTGCACATTACAATATCATCTTCCTCTTACTTAAGGATTTTAGTTCTTACAAAGGGCAACATACATTACAAATACAGTCCAAGACATACACACGATTACAAGCAAGTTCTTCCACTACAACATAATTTGCTTTTAGTGGGATATATTTAGCGACATTTAATTTAAATGTCGCTATTTCAAATTTCTTATAGTGTATATAGAGGATTTAGTGACATTTATTAGAGCCTTTAGCAGCATATTAAAAGTCACACTAAAGCTTTTAGCGACATAGGATCTAGTGACATTTCTCACAAATGCCACTATAGACTATAGTGACAATTACATATGCCGCTAAAGATCAAATTAAATGTCGCTAGATCACTTTATGGTGCAACTTAAAATAAAATCCAATAATTATTACACTAAAAATATGAATCAGTGGCATTTTTTTAATGTCACTAAATACAATGTCGCAAAAAGCTAAATTTGTTGTAGTGTTCTCCCTAATTGCTGCTTTCTTCAATTCCATTTTAAGGTTATTAATTTCTGCCTTGTATTGTTGTTTCTTCAATTCCATCTTGTATTCTGATTTTTTTTTCATCTCAGCCAAATCCTTCACCATTTGCTCTATCTCTGTCACCTTCAATTGCAAATCCTCTTCTTGTGTATACCCACATTCCTTTTCCCATTTGAAGAACGCACAATCATCATTCTTCAACAACAAAGAAGAAGAATTAGTATACATTAACCCTAAAAAATTAAAAAACACTTGCAGGCCAATTAGGGCATCCATTAAATCTTGCGCCCAAGTTGGGACCCTTCCTAACTGTACAAATTTTAGCCATGAAACCATGATAACATTGAATGATGTGCGGGTAGGAGCTTCTCAAGGTTGAGGAAGAAGAAGTCATAGAAGCCTGCTTTCTGCTGCTTGCCTTCGACATTGAGAAGATTAAAAATCCTCAACATAAGATTGGTAACCGGTTACAAAGGGTTAACAATTACCTGAATAACTTTAAAGGCAGATGACTCCCAAAGTTCAAGCCTTTAAAAGATAAACGTAAGTTCGAACGTTTAGAAGCAAACGAGGAAAAGTTCGTATGTTTAATATCAAATTTTCCTTTTAATTATTCAATATTACATTATATATAGTACTACCTCTGTTTCAAAATACTTACAACATTTGCCTTTTTTCACGCAGTCCAATGCACTAATTCAATCCTTAATATCTATAATTATATATAATATAAAATTATAAAAATTTGATATTAATAATCTTTACGTCGAGATGAATCAAACAACATCTCAGTTGGCTATGTTTTAACTTACAATTACTTGTTAATCACAAATTAAGGGAGATAAGTGAATAGTGCTTATTTTTCGTATGTTGCGTCTATATTGGAACGGAGGAAGTATGACAGCATTCATTTTTCTTTGTTATATGGAAAACCCCATATAATTTTTTATTTAAACCATTTATCGAAATAATTTATAGATCATATGTTTATTTTACGAATTCTCTTTCGAAATATAGATACTATTTACATGTTTGAGATTTTGTTTGGTGCACTAACAGGAAAATAAGAGATCTTGTGAAGATTAATGATATTAGTACTATTCTCTTTTTAACTTTATATACTATAATCAAATATAACTTTGCTTCAAAAAAATTATACAACTTAAATATCATATTAAAATTAATCAATATACTTTCTTCGTCTCTTTTTGTTTGTCCTGTTTACTTTTTCACGTATTTTAACGCAATTTTTGAGTCTCAATATCTCATAGTACACATAATAAAAAATTGTAAAAATTATATATTAAAATTTTTTGCATCAAGACGATTCTAACAAGATCCTACATGAATATATTTTGTCTTAAATATTTACTTTAAAATCAAATTTAAATTTTCTCTCTCATAAAATGGAAAAACTTAAATTGGACAAAACAAAGGAAAAGAGGGAGTAATTTATATGGAAGATAGAGGATGTTATTGAAATATTTAATATAAATTTTATTATCAAAAAATTTTAAGATAAATACTGTACGTATAATCTTTATAGTAAAAAAGGCCAAATTTTTTGTTTTATGAGAACGTGACACGTATTCTAAGTCGTTTCTTCATTTGTATCTTTTATTGATATGGATTTACTATTATACTCCCGAATATAAAAATGACCATTAAATATTATTTAAATTTGTAATCATAAAAGAAATAAACACAAAACACATTATTAAAAATCGATTAGTCAAAAATAAAACAAGACTTAAAAAAGTTAAACCAACCAAGTGTAACATTTGGCCAGTTATGTCAAATCACAAATTCTTACTTGAGACCGTCTATATAATAGACGTCTCAAGTTTTGGGGCTAGCCCAATTGATAAATTAAAAAAAACTAATTGGTGGTTTTATAAGTTAAAAGGGAGATATGGGTTGGGCTATTGAGAGACGTCTATAGTATAGACGATCTCTTAAGAGAGGGTCTGATGTCAAATTAGAATCAACTACATACGCCCAAAATAATTCTAAGTTAAGCATGTGACGGATGCACCCCTGCCCTCGGACAGCCAATGATTACTCATAGAGACTGTAGACTAGCCCCATAGACCAACACAAGTCTTTCCAGCGCACTTTGGCCTCACTCGTGCGTACCAGGGAAAAACTTCCAAGGAGGTCACCCATTCTAAGATTGCTCCCCACCAAACACTCTTAAATGTGGAGTTCTTAGCAAATGGGCTCACATGAAAAGAAGATGCACCTTGTTTGATATGAGTAGTCCACCAATCCCTTTCAAGTTAAATTTAGGGTATTGCAACGCATTTTGGCTTAAAATATAAAATTGCCCACACATATACTTAAAACTTAAAATAAACCATATCCATATATTAAAAATATTGGCATGTGATTTTATTTTTAATTAGCCCAATGCTCCTACATTAGACATTTAAATATTTATTAAATTAGTAATTATAAAAAGTTTAATACAAAAGATATTATTAAAAGTGAATTAGTGAAAAGTGAATATAGTTTAGTAATAGTTCTGAAATATAACTAGATGAGAATGAAATGGTAAGAGTGTGTTTAGATGAAAGAAAATGTCGGGAAAAGAAGGGGAGGGATTTGAAGGTACGATGAAGGATCACATGTTTGGACAACAAAATAAGAGGGAAGGGATTTGAGAAAATGAATTTGGAGGGATTGAATGGATGATTTTGTTATGATATCAATCTTTACAAAATTGAAAAGATTTAAAAGGCAAACTCTCATCTATGTTCCTTTCCCCTCTTTTCCCTTCCCTTCAAAACAAACAATAACTACTTACCTTCCCTCCGATCCCTTCTCCTTCCTTTCCCTTCTTTATTTTTCAAAATTGCTATTTAAACATAGTGTAACAGTCTGTTTGATTGTTGATATTAAAAGATAGTAGTAAGAATCACATGTCACTATGCCAAAAAAAGCTTATTTATAGTTGTTGAAAATTTATAGCTGCTAAGAACTGCTATAGAAAATACTTCCATTTATAAATCACTAGGGCTATAAATAGTCTTCCATGTATTCTATAGCGGTTTATGAACCGCTATAAATTACTTCCTTTGTTATAGCTTTTATTACCGCTATAAACAATGTAATCTTTTTATAGCATTTACAACAGCGATAATGTTAGTAATATTTATGCAATTACAACAGCTATTGATAATAGCTATAACTGTAAACGATGACGATTATTTTTTAATACCATAACTTAACGGTAATGAACAATAACTACTGAAAGTTGGGTTAATTCCCTCTTCAAATATCAGTTATTCCTCCTTTGATTACTTGTCATAACCATTATAAATTAATACCATAATGATTTGTCCATAAAAAAACCAAAATTATAATAAATATATCCAAAGTATTAAAATCAAATATTATACATTTCAAAATTCTTTGATAACCAATGATAGTACAATTTGTAACAAAATATAAAAAAAACCAATCATAGGTAAGGCAACAAGTGGTTCGCTCATTCAACTCTCACTTCATCTATTAGCTCCTTAGTACAAGTTGAATAAATATATCCTGCATAATACTGTAAAAATCAAAAAAAATGTCATAAGTAAAACATAAATATAACAGGCTAGTCGTAATGTCATAATAAACCAATCAATATAAAGACCTACTATAATAATCCAAAGTATTGAATATCAAATAAATATTTTCATATAATATAACTTATCAGTCATTTCAACTAAAAAAATACCTTTTTATTCAATAACTAATGCATACTTCCATGTATACACCTAAGTACTTCATCATAATCTCAAATAGAATTAGTTATAGACTTTTTTTAACGTGATTCGCTAACAATGGATCATCGGCGTCCATCGTAACAATGGTTTATAAGAACTCTAATTCAACCAATGATATAGCAATGTACAACTAATTCACCTATAAACTATAGTATTGATTTGCAAATAAACATATCAACAAAAGAAACAACAACATAACACATTGTTCAAAACAGAGCAAATTCCATTGAAATTCCTCAACAAACATCCACCAGTTTATACAAATGCATCCCCAAAACATCAAATATTCAATAACCCAAAATCAATGCAAGTAAGTATAAAGAGCAGTAGAAATAAAAACCAAAAGAGAAGAAGTAACAAGAATAACCAAAGCAACAACATGTTTAGTAGATTTCCTACAACTTGACAATCTAATCTAATTTCAGCCAGATTTACCATTGACAACATCAAAAACAAGCAACTCATTACACTTCCAATAGCAGAAACCAACATCCCAACTCTTAATACCTTTATGTTAATATGAGCTCTTACTTCCAGAAGTAACAAGAATACTAAAATTATACATTACAACGTCATACTTTGAAACTCAACCTATGCCAAGATAAAAGTAAATCAAAGCAATTCTTAAAAAATACTTACCGTTTCTAGAATTTTTGTTTCTTTGTGGCCACACTACAACATAATTTGCTTTTAGTGTGATATATTTAGCGACATTTAATTTAAATGTTACTATTTCAAATTTCTTATAGTGTATGTAGAGGATTTAGTGACATTTATTGGACCCTTTAGCAGCATATTAAAAAGTCACACTAAAGCTTTTAGCGACATAGGATCTAGTGACATTTCTCACAACTGCCACTATAGACTATAGTGACAATTACATATGCCACTAAAGACCAAATTAAGTGTCGCTAAATCACTTTATAGTAGAACTTAAAATAAAAACCAATAATTATTACACTAAAAATATGAATTAGTGACATTTTTTAATGCCACTAAATCGAATGTCACAAAAAGCTAAATTTGTTGTAGTGCCAACTATCTATTTAATGTATCTCATTACATAATAGCCACGATCAATGTAGTTTGATTGGTTAGGACACTAGATCACAAATACGAAAAACCAAAAGACTAATTACGCTTCTAATCACAATTATCATAAAAATTGATCATCTATTAATTAAATACAAACCTGTATTTTTATCCATTTAGTGGTCCGTTTTATCATTTTAAAAATCTCTTTTTGGCTTTGAAATAGGAGAACTGCGCTAAAAAAAATAAAAATATTAAAAAAATACAGGATTATATCCTCTAGCTCATGATATCCTCTAGCTCTATAAATGTACTAGTTAAGCTTCTAATGTTATAAGATCCCATTATGAACCTAAGACCCATGGTTTTTTGTAACCACCTATGCTCAAATCATATGCTATGTTTTCTTTTGCTCATTTAACACCACACTCGGGCAGTGTGACACGTCGTTTCTGAACGACGTACTAGATAATAAGAAACTTTTCCTTACTTATTTAACACCACCATCGAACAATGTGTCAGTGCGTCGCTTTTGGAGGACGACATAACAATCTTTATCTACTTTTTACTATACCCAAGCTTAAGAAGTGCGGTGTGTCGCTGTATTGGGGACCCTCCACTAGGGATGGTAGATGAGTATTGGTATGTATTTGGTGGGTGGTGGGTGGATATGGGTAAGTAGTGGGTACGTAATGAGTATATGTATATATGATCTTATCCGCTCTATATCTAAGGGTGTTCATGAAAATCCAATCCGAATTATCCGATCCGAAATATCCAGTATTCGATTTTATAAAACAGGTAAATTATTCGGTTTTTGAAAATAGGATAATTCAAATTGGACATTTGGCTTTTACCGGATACTAGATCTGGATCTAAATCGGAGCATTAGCAAATTCGGTAAACTGGTTTTCTAATTTTTATTATTTTTATTTTTATTTTTAAAATATATATATATTTTTTTGAATTAATTTTTTTTAGGTTGTTAAATTTACTAATATATATGTACAATTTTCAATTATAATCAAGTTGTATAACTAATTTATTGTTAATTAATATAGACTTTAGAAAATCCAAACATATTTCCAAAATGATTTGTATTCAAAGTTTAATTAATAAGCTTGGTTAAAAAGTTCAAAAGCGAAGTGAGGTTAAATATTTATGTAATAATTTAATAATAGAAAATAAAAATAAAAATTTCAAAACTCGATATCTGGTATCCAATCCGGATTAAACCGGATATTCGAATTACAGATAGCCAATTTTAAATCCAATAGTGATATTCATTATCTGAAAAGCCGAATATTTGAATTTCCGAATCCGGACCGATCCAATATCCAGTTTTGAATACCCCTACCTATATTCACCTTCCCCATCCCACACACATTATACCTGCCCCATACCCAATCGCCCCATAACTACTAGGTACTAATTATATCAATTTTTAATGTTTTTATTAAAAAAAATTTATAAAAAATTAAGGATATTACTTTTATTTTACTACGTTGTATGTTTTAGATGAAATTTTGGTAATCAATTAATTTGTAAATATGTTTTAGATGAAATTTTGGTAATCAATTAATTTGTAAAGTGTTGCAATTTTATGGATCATATAGCCCAAACTTCTAGTGAATGTGAGGTGGGTATAAGGTGTGTATACCAATGTTGGGTATATCAAGTTGGCCACAATGGTTGAGGAAGAGTTTCAATACATACCCTAGTGATTAGCGTGGAAATGAAAATTTTACCGCCATATAGGTGGTGGTTAAAACTTTTAGGTGGGTTTTGGTTTAGGGAAGGCATACAACACCCGTCAGCCTAGTTTTTCATTCTTACCCTCTGCAAGAATCTATTTATGTTTATGGTCATGAAATGTTATTAAGTTTTACTAAATTGGTTGTCACTAATCTACCACACATCCTACTCTTTTATTGAGGTGTGAGACCAACAATAAGTACAATCATTCAGTGAAATATATTGTTGTAACAAAAGTATAATTAAAAAAACTCAAACAGAAAAATGTCCTCTAACTTTATCAATTTGGTGTTGCAAAAATATTGTAACATGAACAAATTTTCTTTTCAAAGTGTTCGGACAAATTAAGAATGCCGTACACCTTCATAGAGATATGCAAAAAAATTCAAAACAGCAATTACTATAACTAGAAAATACAACAGTTAAAATATAAGAAGTTATTTTACCAATCAATTGTTATTTTAATTGGCTTATTTAACTAGTTTTTTATACTAATCTATGGCATTGTAATATTTTATACCTATTATAAGATAAATTTATAAGTTAGATAATCAAAAAGATGTCTATAAAAATTAACAATTGACTATTAAATGCTTATTAGATATAAGGCAGTTTAAAATGCCAAAAATCAATAAAAAAAAGTTATTCAAAATAGTTTTTATTTTGGCTCGAAAATTTACCTTTACAGTTGACTTAAAAGAATATAACTAAATAAAAAAATTTATTATTTAATTAATTAATAAGTCAAAAGTAAAAAATCAACATAAAATTAATTAATAATTATTAATATTCCATTTTTAGTAAAATAAGCCTAAAAATGTTTTTAAATTTGAAAAGTAGAGTAAGATTAAAGAAAAATGAAGGTAAAATGGGTTAATAGAGTGAGGGAAAGGGGTGAAATCACATGGTGGCATGTGAGGGTGACCCACGGTGGGGAACGTGTGAACAATGACATAAACCCCGTTTTTTGCGGAACGGAGGTTTCCTTGTCGGGGGATTAAGATGGTGTGGAAATGGCCACACTCATTCTTTTACCTCTATTTCTACAATTATTTGCATCTAACTAACCTTAACCTTAATATACTTCCATTCAATATTGTTATAGTTGGAGTTTTAACCATCAGTTTAAGTTTTTGGTTGAATTGGTTCTTTGACTTGGTATCATAAGCTAACGTGACAAGAGGTCACGGTTTCAAATCTCAACTACTCCTTATTTAAAGTGGAATATTCAACACTTAAGCGCATCCATACTTCTACCCCGATGGGCTTTCGTGTAAGGGGCGTGTTAGAGAATATAACATATTTTAGGACTTCAACCATCAACTTAAGCTTTTGATTGAGTTGGTTCTTTGACAAATATATTATGCTACATGAACTTTTTTAATAGGAACTTACCCAACAATACAACCTTAAAATTTTAATATTAAAAAGTAGAAATTTAAAAACAATTCTTCTTAAAATAGTTTATTAATTTGAGACATATTTATTGGTTATTCGTATACATTATTCTTTATTAAGGAATTATTTTCAGTAAACTTCAATTAACATCGGAAGACAATTTTTTATTAGGAGCATTCATATGGAAGCGTTTTTGAATTACATCCTTCCTTCCATAATACTTACTACATTTAACTTTTTTACGCAATTTAATGTACTATTTTATTCATTTATATGTCGAATTATACATATCTGAAAATTATAAAAAATTTATATTATGAAAGTATGCGATTAGACGATTCAAACAAGATCCCACTTGACTATATTATTACTTACATATTAGCCGCAATATATAAAATAAACTTAAACGATTAATAGTGTCCAAAAAAAAAAATATAGTAAGTATTATGAAACGGAGGAAGTATGTGCAAACTTAGCTTTTTTTATCAATAATAAATGCATTTTTTTTGGATTCGCCCTGAATTTAAAAGCATGAAAAATCATAATTAGCTTTAATTAAGTTTTTAATTAATAAAATCACTTTTTTCTGAATCCACCCTATATTTGAAAGCATAAATATCACATAGTGCGTTTTTATGATGCATCTAAGCAAGTCTTCTAGATTAAGGAAGTCATAAATAACCGTTTCAACACCCCTTAAACTCAATAAACTCATATAGACCCATGTAGAAATTAGCATAAAAGAAAATTCAAACCTAAGTGTTCCCGATACACAAATTCCAAAGATAACTTAACCCTAGTTATAGCAACACTTATTGTTTTTGGAAGTTTCATATTACTTGCAATATTACTATTTTTGGTGATAAAAATCTACTTATTTTATCCTCACTTTATTCCTACCACATATCACCATCAATCATACATCATCCCATTAATTATTTAATATACCCACAAGTCACAACCACTATCTATTTATTATTATTTTTTTTATTTCTACCCCACATATCACTATCAATCATAAATCATCCCTACTTTTACTATACTGATTTGACGGCCCTTAAATATTGTGTCAAACCCAATGGTGCAACTAAAATAGAACGAAGGAAGTAGTATGTATGGTCACTCTCTTTAGAGACCGTCTATAGTATAGACATCTCTCAATAGCCCACTCCATATCTCCCTTTTAACTTACAAAACCACCAATCAGTTTTTTTTTAAAATTTATAAATTGTGTCAGCTCAAACTTGAGACGTCTATTGTATAGACGATCTCAAATAAGAATTTGTGTAGTATGTATACATATACGCACTATGAAAAAAGAGAGAACAAAAAAAAAAAGTACTCCACAAAACTAACATCTACAATTACAATGACAAGCATTTTTCCTTGAAACATTTATCAATAGATGCTATTAGAAAAAGTTACACAAAATTAGATAATTTAAATAAGGTTAAAGTTAATTATATTTTTTTTCTTATACATTATCCATAACATATAAAAAAAGAGCTTAAATAATAAATAGTGCTAATAATTATCATACATTAAATATTTCGGAACGAATAAAATATAAAAATCGGCAATTGTGACCATGAAAAACGATGCAACAATCTAGTACTACAAAATTTTAGTGGCAAGAGCTCATAAAAAAGCGCTCAATTGATTAAAAGATTTAGAACTACTAACTATGTAGCACTTGCATATTATAAATTCTAGTATTCATTAATAAAAAAATTCCAAAAAAAATACTCATGTTGACACCATGCCCATTATATGATGGATATACCTCAGTATTATAACATAGCCCATGCATGAAGATCTAACACTATCAGACAATATGAAACAATCATTCCACGATGTTAACCAAATATATTATTAAAATAAATTTGTCATGTAACTTCCATTAATGTAATACAACAAAGCATTATTGAGCAAATAATTGTTAATTGGTTGTATGTAAATGGATGTCTAATCTACTTTCTTGCCTAATTAGCTGGCAATCACTCCATTAATGGGCAGTCTTTTCACTAACAAAAATATCAAATAACCAATTTAAAATAGAAAATTAAACTGATAGTTGTAGCTATAATGTAAAAATGCGATAACTTTCATAATTATTGTGGTAACGAAACGGAAGTGATACGGTTATCGTAACGCCTAAGTATCAGTCAAGTTATAAAATATCTTTGATACGACTCAAAACGCGGTTTTTTACAGCTTTACAATGCGGGAAATATCCACTATAACAAATTTAACTTTTTGCGACATTGGATTTAGTGGCATTAAAAAATGTCACTACTTCTTATTTTTAATGTAATAATTATACGTTTTTATTTAATGTTTCACCATAAAGTGATTTAGCGATACTTTACTTGGTCTTAGTGGCATATGTAATTGTTACTATAATCTATTGTGACATTGTTGAGAAATGTCACTAGATCCTATGTCGCAAAAACTTTTGTGTGGTTTTTGATATGCTGCTAAAGAATCTAATAATTGTCATTGCATCCTCTATATATACTATTAGCTATTCGAAATAGCGACATTTAAATTAAATGTCGCTAAATATATTCCACTAAAAGCAAATAATGATGTTGTAGTGATCGGTTCGTTAGTTTTCAAAACATTTACAACACGGTCGATTGATGTGATGCGGCCTTATTTTTGCACTGTGGTTGTTGCCTCATAATATTTTATGTATTCTATCACGTTCTCTCACTCAATCATTCTATAAACTAGAAGTGTGTATCTTACATACGCCCTCATACATCCAGCTGAATGAAATTCGAATTTGTGATCCTTATCACATTGACTTTAATATCATGTCAAAAAATCATTTCGAAATCAATCAAAATTTGAAGTTAAAAGAGTATATTATGTATCATGTTGCTACAACAATGAGTTTGAGCTTTTTGTTTGTTTTGTAGCTCCAGAATAGGTTATATCTATCAAATGATAGTATGCTAACATAGTTTCTTTATTTCGAAGTATACGGTAGGCTAAGAAAATGAAAAAAATAGGCAAGGGTAAAGCGAAAATCGAATTCAAAATAGCAATGTATGCTCTTATTATGATAAGATGTGATTTTCATAATTTCCTATTTTTTAATTTAATTAATTATATTTGATTTGATTAGTGCCGTAAAATAATTAATTAAGCATCCCCACTCTTTCCCTCTTTCAACGAACATTTTCGACCAGCTTTTGATGGTAAAGTAGATCCATATACAACTGGCGCATTATTCGATTTGATGCTCAATCATATAGTTTCATATGTTTTTCTTATATAGATTTTACAACTTTTTATCATTTAATCAATTTTATATTTTAAGATTTGTAATTTCCTAGTTTTTTTATTCATTGGAAGGCTAAGTTTTGTGTATGGAAGATGCAAAAGAGTTTGTAGTATATTCTAGAAAAACGGAAATACAAAGCTTGTATTTTGATTCACAATCCAATGGTTTTTTATGCTTCCAAATAATACACATAAAAATTAGAAAATATTTCATGTAAATGTAGTAGATTTAACTTCGAGTTGTTCCTGAATGGGGCTTGGCGGGTAGCGGATCAGGTAATGCCTTAAAAATCTACCCGTGAACTTAAATATGCTAGATCCTTCGCAATTACGGGCATATATTTTTATCGCTACTCGCCCATTTTCTTAGCGGGTGAGACTCGCGGGTAAGCGGGTATTTCTTATATAAAAATTAAAAATACAATACAAATTATAAAGTTTAGTATTAATAACAATTAAA
The DNA here is from genome assembly GCA_019425755.1 of Amaranthus cruentus. NCBI lineage: Eukaryota > Viridiplantae > Streptophyta > Magnoliopsida > Caryophyllales > Amaranthaceae > Amaranthus > Amaranthus cruentus. The sequence goes on from CM033459.1 coordinate 20,093,935, forward strand.
ATTATATAATACATTGTCCAAAATACTCCAAATACATAAAAAAATCTCAAAATACTCGAATTATATAAACATAAATTAGGGGATTGAGAAATGGGAATTGGGGTGGACTTAAAAGGGATAAGTTCGCAATCTTGTCAAACAAGATCAAGACGTCGGGTCATCCAAGTATATCAGGTGATGCAAATCAGATGTGAGAGACTATGGCAGAAACCATTCGGAAGGCGGCAAAGGAGAAGTTAGGTGTATCGACAGGGAAATCAAGGGTGTACAAAGAGTCGTGGTGGTGGAACGGAGAGGTGCAAGAGAAAATAAAGGACAAAACAGGAGATTCAAGGAGCTTATGTCTTGTACGGAGGAGGAAGATAGGATACAAAAGAAAGAGTGGTATAAAGAAGCAAAACTGGAGGCAAAGAAAGCAGTCGCGAAGGCTGAAAGCCGTGCGTTTGAAGACTTTTATCAAAATTAGCTGGATACCAAAGAGGAGGAGAAATATATCTTTAAGATCGCTAAAGCGAGATCTAGGTAGAGGGAAGACCTAGGGGCAGTGAAGTACATTAAGGATGAGAGTGGACGAATTCTTATTAGGCAAGAGGACATCAAATTAAAATGGCATCGATATTTTTCCCAACTACTCAATGAGATTAGGGGTCCTACAACGGATAGTCGACAAATTCCGGGCTCATGAAGAACGTAGGTTTATAGGTTGATTAATAATATAACCATGGCAAAAGTAAGAGAAGCTCTCAAAAAGATGGGGGGATTTAAGGCAATTGGACCGTATGACATTCCGATTGAGGTGTGGAGGGGCTTAGGAGAGGAGGGCATTCATTGGCTTACTAAACTCTTTAATGTCATCTTGAGATCTAGTAAGATGCCGGAAGAATGGAGGGTTAGCACAATTATCCCGCTTTTTAAGAACAATGGTGATGCACAAGAATGCTGGAACTATAGGGGTATCAAACTCCTAAGCCACACTATGAAATTGTGGGAAAGAGTAATAGAGAAAAGAATTAGACGAGAGACGGTGATTAGAGAGAACCAATTTGGATTCATGGCGGGTAGATCAACCATCGAGGCGATCCATCTTTTGAGGAGACTGATAGAAAAGTATAGGGAGCGAAAGAAGGATTTACATCTGTTGTTCATTGACATAGAAAAAGCGCATGACAGCATACCACAAAGCATAGTTTGGGATAACCTCAAGAATAGAGGTATTTCACAGAGGTACATTGATGTAATACAAGACATGTATGACAGAGTTTCGACTAACATTCAAACACCAGTGGGTATAACAGAGACTTTCACTTATTCCTTTCATTTTTACGGTCTACATCAGAGATCAGCACTTAGTCCTTTCATTTTTACGGTTATTATGGGTGAAATCTCAAAATCCATCTAGGAGATCGTACCATGGTGCATGCTTTTCGCTTACAACATTGTTTTAGCCGTAGAAACTAAGGAGGTGGCTAACAAAAAATTGGAAGAATGGAGAGAAGCCTTGGATGGTAATGGGTTGTGGCATAAGCCGAACAAAGACATAATATTTGCGTTGCGACTTCAGTGGAACACAATCCATAAGGGAGCCAGAGGTGACCATAGGGGGAGAAGTTGTTGCATGTACATCCAAGTTCAAATATTTGGGTTTGGTGATTCAAAGTAATGGGGACATTGATGGGGATGTTTCTAATCGTATACAGGCGGGATGACTCAAATGGAGAGCAGCAACCGGGATGCTTTGTGATAAAAAAATTCCCTAGTAGACTAAAGGGTAAGTTTTATCGTGTTGCAATTAGTCCAACTTAGTTGTACGGGACAAAATATTGGCCCGAAAAGAAGGATTTCGAGCAAAGGATGGATGTAACAGAGATACGTATGATGAGGTGGATCTGTGGTAAAACTATGATGAATAGGATGAGAAACTAGGAGTTCAGGGAGAAGTTAGGGGTCGCAACTCCCTCTGCGAAGATGCGGGAGAACCAATTGAGGTGGTTTGGACATGTGCAGAGAAAGACCTATGACCCCCCTATAAGAAGCAGAATAAGACCTAGGGGTGAAAGTTTGGTTTGCGGTATGGTTTTTTCATAAAACCAAATCAAACCAAATTTATTTTGATTTTTGATTTTTCAATCCAAACCAAACCACAATCCAAATCGAACCAAACCAAATTGATTCGTTTAGACTTTTTTGGACCAATCCAAACCATATTTTTCAACTAAAAACAAATTTAACTTGCAAAATCGAATTAGATTACTAAAATTATAAAGCAAAAATAGAAATGACAAAATAAAATTAAGGTTTATTATTGTTATAAGATTGCTTACATCTTTTCGTTAGTATTGCCAATTAAAATTTTCTATTTGCATGTCAAGTTGCACATTCACTCAACAAGTAGTTTAGCTCATTATAAAAAGTGAGCTTCTATTTTAATTCGGTTCAGAATGGCGTTTTTTGGAATTTTTGTGCTCAAACCTAATCCAAACCAAAATATTCTGGTTTTGAAAATTCCAATCCAAAACCAAACCAAATTATAATAAGTTCAAACCATATTTTTTATTCGGTTTGGATTCACTACAACATAATTTGCTTTTAGTGGGATATATTTAGCGACATTTAATTTAATTGTCGCTATTTCAAATTTCTTATAGTGTATATAAAGGATTTTGTGATATTTATTAGACCCTTTAGCAGCATATTAAAAATTCACACTAAAGCTTTTAGCGACATAGGATCTAGTGACATTTCTCAGAAATGCCACTATAGACTATAGTCACAATTACAAATGCCACTAAACACCAAATTAAGCGTCGCTAAATCACTTTATGGTGGAACTTAAAATAAAAATCAATAATTATTACACTAAAAATATGAATTAGTGACATTTTTTTAATGCCACTAAATCCAATGTCGCTAAAAGCTAAATTTGTTGTAGTGATTGGTTTGGTTTGTGGTTTTTATCCGAATAACTTTCACCCCTAGGAAGATCTAAAGGGACATGGGAGGAGAAAATTAAAAGTGACCTGCAAGAACTACTCCTCTCTAAGGACCTGACCTGTGATAGGGCCAGTTGGCGGTGCCTTATCCACGTCTTAAATTACTAGACATGTACCTCCCGACCACCGCTTGTTACTGTTCAATGCCTTTATTTATCGCCCTTTACTTATCGTTTGTTTAGTTATCTGTGCGTTTTCTTTTTGTTGTGTTTCTCTAGCTAGTTGATTACTATGCTTGGCTAACGTGTAGAGGTGTTCAAAACAGACCCGATGACCCGATAGACACCCGACTTTATAACCGAACCCGATTTGACCCGACTTAAAAATGGATCTACAATTATGTAAAAACCAATGTGAAGACAAAACCCAATTTTGAACTGACCCGAATCACCTGACCCAAAATCAACCCGATGACCCGAATAAACACCTATACTAACATGGGTGTAAGTTGTAGGCTTTCGGATATCTCTTTGAAGGCCCGTTAGAGTCGGGGGACTCTTTGACGGTACTCTCCTAAAACGAAATGATATACTTTTTCTGGTTTTTAATAGTTGCTACATTTCTGTTTTCACGCTATCCAATGCACGATTTTAATCTTTAATATCTCTAATTTCATATGATAAAAAATTCTAAAAAGTTAATATTAAGAAAATACACATTAAGACGAATCAAATAAGATCCCACTTGACTATGTTTTAAATTATACATAGAGAACTATATATCAAATAAGATCAATTGGTGAACAGTAGTTGCTACAGGAACTGTAGCAACTAATAAAATCCGAATAAAGTATTATTTAACATCATTATTACAGAAGCTTGTCGAAATATTAGAATGCATATGGGGCATCATTATAAAAATTAAGTCGAAATGAGTATTTATATGTTAATTTTTCCCACGTGCAAATCGAGTAAATATAATTAACGTTGTTTTTACCTATTATATAACTTTTCAAAAATAATTATTTAAAATTTACTTTAAAACATTAATATAAATAAGTCTATAAATATAAACTAAATAATAAGTAAAAATAGTACTAAAATAAAAAAGGTTTAAGAGATAAAAAAATGTTTTTAAATAATCTTTCAAATAGAAAAAACAAATGAAAAAAAAGTATATTAGGTAATTGTTAAATAGGCTGTTGGATGAAAACGAGCTTTAAAATTCATGTAAATGAATATAATACTTGAAATTGCAATTATTGTTAAACTTTATTTGAGCTACTTTAGACCTTTTACACGTCCATTTTCCTAAAAATTATTTATTGTATTGTATTATGCTCATGTTATGGAAGTATGGGTCAATGTAACATGCAATATGTGATTTTTGTTTTGTTTGAATGGACATGGACAAATTAATTGTTGCCAACTTCTTTTTAGAGCTAATATGACTATTTTTCAAGACATTTTTATGATTTTAAACCTAAAACGGTGGATTATTTATACTTTATACTCCCCTGTATTTGTTAGGTCTTTCCGATATAATGTAAACTTAAAATTTAAATAATAATTCAGTAATTATAGTCAAAATTTATTTCTAAAGAGAATATGGACTAACGATAACAATAACTCTTGATAATGAAAATTTGATATCCAACCAAATCTTACAACTCATGAATTGCAATTGTTATATGTTGAGGTGGCGGATTTTATTGAGGCTCATTGGGATCTCCTCCAATAAATTTTTAAGCCATTACATAAAAATAAAATAATATGTTTAATTTTTGATATAAAAATATGTTGTTTAATCATTAAAAGTAGGAAAATTTACCGAGAATAATCCAACATATTCGTGATTTTCCTACAATAATCTCACCTATTGATTAACTATGAATAATCCAAACTTTAAGGGTATTTGCCTAGAGTAAACTTGGGTAACCCGATGACCTGCTATAGTAGATAAGTGCAACGATCTCACCATGAGACACTCCTCACACATATGTTTAATATTCCAACTAATACAATTATAAGCATATGTGCTTTATGGTTTGAGGTCGTCTCATCGAGAGACGGTATTTCATAATTGTAGCTCTTAATGTTACAATTATTAGGGCTGAGCTAAACTATTTGATGATCTAAAAATGCGATGACTCGATCTGATATGGAATTAAATCTTAGTACACTACAAGAAAACAAGGCCTTTTGTGACACTTTTTTTAAATTTTATGATGCTTTAAAGCATCGCAATATAGCTTTGCGACGCTTGGCAAAAGCGTCGGTATTTTCAATGTCGCTATTTACCTACACTTTGAAAAGCGTCACAATTTTCACAAATTAGGACGCCTTTTCAAGTCACTTTTTAATTCTATTTGCGACGCTTTTAGTGTCACAATTCACATTTGCGACGCTTTTGTTAGTCACTATTTTTCCTTTTGCGCCAATTTATTGTGTCAAAGTAACTTTTTACGACGCTTTTTAACGTTGCTATTTGTCAATTAGCGACACTTGTAGTGTCGATAATTGTCTTTATCAGACAAATTAAGCGTCAATATTTGTCTTTTTACGACGCTTATAAGCGTCGCTATCTACACTTGTGTCAATTTTGGCATTGTTATATATTGCTTTATTTTAATTCCCGGCCGTATGGTTTTTGCGGAGTAGGTGAGAAATAATTGGACTTGCTTTACAAGTTTAGACGCTTTTTTAAAAAGTGTCATTATGTCCCGTGTTATTTTATCTTCTCTCATTTAAAAACCAACACTTCATCAAAGCGTCGCATTAAAAGTGTCCAAAAATGCCTTATTTTCTTGTAGTGGTATATCTGATTCGAAATTATGATTCGAATGAGAAATCCAATTTGAAAGGTTGAATATTAGATCGGATTCAAAAATCAAAATTTTGATATTCTGATATCTGAATATTTGACACATACGAATAGTCAAATATCGAATATCTGTGTATTATATTTAAGATATTTCAATCCTTATATGACTAAAATTATATTTTTATTAAAGGAAAAATTACCTAGAATAATCCAAACTATTCATGATTTTCCTACAATAATCCCACCTATTGATTAACTATGAATAATCTCAACTTTAAGGGGCATTTTCCTAGAGTAAACCTGGTGACCGAATGACTTGCTATAGCAAGTTTTATTTTTTTAGAAAAAAAGATAAATTAAAATAAAATGTCCAAAAAAATATTAAAAAAATATTCATAAAAAATTTATGATTTTTTTTATTATTTAGAATTTTTTATGTAAATTTTCAAAAATATTTTCTAATTTTAAATTAATATTTAATTTATTTTTTTGGTGAATTACCTACTATAACAGTTCATCGGGTTACCCAAGTTTACTCTAAGAAAATACCCCTTAAAGTTGAGATTATTCATGGTTACTCGATAGGTGGGATTATTGTAGGAAAATCATAAATAGTTTGGATTATTCTAGGTAATTTTTTCCATTATTAAAAAGATTATTTTGACTAATTTCGGGTGTCAGAAATTAAATAGTATGGATATCCAATTAGAAGTTTTCAACTTATACTCATTTTGCATCGGATATCGGATATTCCGAATGTCCAATCCAAATTTTTGGATATCGGATACCAAATATGACAGCTTTTGGATATCATATATCCAATCCGACTACAAGTTTCTGATCGAATATCTAATTATGCTCACCCCTAACTACTATCTCAGTTTCTTTCCAGATCGTCTTGCATGAGACCGTTTCATGGTGAGACAGCCCATATAATTAGCTCATTTCTCTAATTGATCATTTTAAAGTCAGCTGGTCTCTTGAGAGACCGTTTCTTATAGCAATGAATCTCCAATTCTACCCCACTGAGTTTTTACAATTTTGAAAAAAAAAAAAAACTTAAAAACAAGCACGTCTATTTTAACCTTTTTTTAAACTATTGAAGTTTGTGTTTAACCTATTGAAGTTGGTATTTTAGCCTATTGAAGTTGGTATTACAACCTATTCGAGTTGGTATAACCTATTAAAGTTGGTATATGGAGTTGGTGTTTTTACCTGTTTATTAGCTGTTTTAAAATGTTAAGTTGTTAACCTATTGAAGTTAGTATTTAAACCTATTGAAGTTGGTATTTTAACATAGAAAAGTTGGTATTTTAATCTATTAAAGCTTGTAATTTAACATGTAGTTCGTTAAAACACCAACTTTACAAATACCAATTTCAACAGGTCAAAAATACCAACTTCAACATTTTAAAATACTAACTTTAATAGGTTAAATTACCAATTCGAATAGGTTAACATAAACTTCACTATGTTAAGACACCAACTTAAGTTAAATACCAACTGAAGCAACTTAAAATAAACACAAACTTAAATAGGTAAAATATCAACTTCGACATGTTAAAATACCAGCTTCAATATAGTGAAAATTAATGATTTCAAAAAATTTATACACTACAAAAAAAATGCAATTTTCCGACTACCCAAAATAGTCGGAATTTGGTCAGTATAGAGCTATACCGACCAAATTCCGACTATTTTGAGTTAGTCGGCTCAGATCGGTCGGTAAATCATTTTAGTAGGAAAACAGTCAGTATTTTCCGACTAACTAGTCTAGTCGAAAATTAGTCGGAAATTTCCGACTACCATTTAGTCGGAAATGGGTCGGTAAGCACTATTTCAGGATCAAACCAAAAATGACCAAAAAAAATTAATACAATTTTCCCAACCATTTTGTCCGACCAGATTCCTACCAATCAGTCGGGAAAAAAAACCAAAAAAAAAAAGTTTTTTTTGAATAATGCGCCACGTCACACCCACGTGGCACTCACTTGGCTCCCAATCACGCCCACATGGACCCCTCACATAATCATCACACCAATGTCACTGGAGAGCTTCAAACACAGGACCTCATGTATATGAGGCATATGCTCCAACCACCAAACCAAGAGTCGATTAGTGATACACTTAGTTATGTTATTGAATTTATAACATAATATTAGTCCTTCAATTTATTCTTCTTCTTCTTCTTCTTCTTCTTCTTCTTCTTCTTCTTCTTCTTCTTCTTCTTCTTCTTCTTCTTCTTCTTCTTCTTCTTCTTATTATTATTATTATTATTATTATTATTAGTGTATTATTATTAATTGATTAGTATATTATTACTCGCATTAGTGCATTCTTCGTATATTATCACTCGTATTAGTATATTGTTACTCGTATTAGTTGTACAATAATTATTATATTATTAGTTGTATAAGTGCATTATTAGTACTTTAATAGTTGTATTTGCCAATATTAGTCGTATTAGTGCATTATTTGTACTTTATTAGTTATTTAGTCGTATTAGTTATTATAGTCGTATTAGTCTATCATCATCATCATCCTCATCATTAGTTGTACATTATTATTACTTTATTATTATAATTATTATTATATTGTTACTCGCATTAGTGCATTCTTCGTAAATTATTACTCGTATTAGTTGTATTAGTATATTGTGACTCGTATAAGTATATTATTACTCGTATATGTACATTATTATTACTTTATTAGTTATTTAGTCGTATTAATGCATTTTATTAGTCGTATTAGTGTTTCCTTAGTATAATATTAGTTGTATAAGTATATTACTACTCGTATTAGTTGTATTAGTATTACTCGTATTAGTTGATTAGTGCATTCTTCGTATATTATTACTCGTATTAGTTGTATTAGTATATTGTTACTCGTATTAGTCGTATTATTAGTGTACCATTAGTCGTATTAGTATAGTAATGGTTGTATTAGTGCATTATTAGTACTTTATTAGTTATTTATAGTCGTATTAGTCGTATTAGTGTATTAACAGTAGTATTAGTATGTAATTATTCGTATTAGTCAAATTAGTCGTAATATTATATTATTATTATATAATTAATCATATTAGTTTATTATTAGTTGTATTAGTTATAATTAATATAGTTTTAGTATATAATTACACTACTAAAAAAGTTGTCTATATCTACACTTAATTAGCCTCACTTAATTAAGTGTAATCTATATTAATATATGATTCGTTGTATTAGTATATTATTACTCGTATTAGTCGTGTAATTTATTATTATTATTATTATTATTATTATTATTATTATTATTATTTTTTGGAAATATTATTATTATTATTATTATTATTATTATTATTATTATTATTATTATTATTATTATTATAATAGTTATTATTATTATTATTTGGAAATGAAAAACAAAATTAATTTGGTCAACTATACCTAAAGAAATGACAAACAAATTGACAAAGGCACACATACCTAGTTAACTTACAGCATAATTCATCAAAATGTGGATTTATTTTACCGACTAAATTCAGACCGAAATTTAGTCGGAAAATGGTCGGTAAAATTTCCGACTAAAATTCAGTCGGAATTTAGTCGGAAAATAATTAATGGTATTTTTTTTAAAAATTGCGACCAACAACAAATTCAGTAGCAATTTAGTCGGAATTTCCGACTAACACGTGTCAGTCGGAAAAGTAGTCGAAATTTTCCGACTAAAAGTGGGTAGTCGGTGGGCTTTGGTCGGAATTTTGCAATTTTTTTGTAGTGATATACCAATACTATTAAATAGTTATGAATTAAGCTATAATAGATGAAAGTTTTTTCTTCTACTAAACGTCAAATTTTAGTTAACCGCAAGCGCATGGTGTACGCGTAGTGCGGGTCAAACACAAGGAGGTTATATAATTCTAGATTGTATGTTTATGATAACCAAGACAAGGGAAAAACAAATAAAATGGGTTTTGTATCTAATCCTAGGGTGCAAGAAACTCAAACAAGTATAAAAATGGTGTTAAAACAAGATATGACAAACACTAGGGCGTCGGGCATCACCTAATTCTAACATGGACTTCAATCACTGTCATGATTGTATGAAATTGAGCCATTAACATAATCGAACGTGATCTAATTAATCTCAAGCTTCCGCTCTATTGATTAATATCGATTTAAGGCCAACTAGTATTAATCCTCAAACTTCCGTTCTATTGTTTAATACTAGAAGGAGTTTAACTTAAATATACCTCGATCCTAAATTAATCCTAATCTCAAACTTCTGTTTTATTGAAAAGGTTAATGAAGATATTTAAACCAAGATTCATTAAGCAAAGGTTCAAACATATGCTCAAATCACACAATCAATTGATAAAATATCAGTCCATGCTTCGAATTAAGGATTTTACCCTAACCCTAGATAAGAAAACTACTCACTATGCATATTAATGGAAAACATAAAGCAATCGATGAACAAAACAATAAAATATGAAAACTTACAAATCCGAAAGATAACATAAACTAGATGTACGAAATCCAAATGCAACAATGAATTCTTCAAGGAAAGCTCGAAAATCCAAAAGTACGGTGCGGAAATTGAAATTACAATAAGTAAAATGCTAGAAAATTGAAAGAAAACTAAAAAGAAAATACTGAAATAAAGTTGGTTCTAAGAGAGGAAAATAAAATAGTAACCGCCATTATATATAATGGCTCCAAAAATTAGGAAGAAACCGCCACGGATCCGGGTGAAAACCGCTAAGCGACGAGCGTCGCTTGATATGCGACGACTCGTCGCATATCTTCTGCCTCAATCTGGATTGACAAAATCAGCGAGCGATGAGTTGTCGTTTTGCGTCTGGGAAACTCCTTGGGCTGCTGGAAATTGGCGACGAGCGTCACATAGAAGTGACGACTCATCGCTTTGTCTTTGGAATGCTCATTTGTACTGCTGATATTGGCGACGAGCGTCACTTCAGGGTGACAACTCGTCGCTTGCTCACTGATGGCCCAAATGCTTCGTTTCCTTGCTTTTTCCTCACATGTAATCGTCTTGGCATGGATTCTTCACTTTAACAAGGGGTCTTAGGCCATTTCTCCAAGTCTTCACCCTCTTATCATTCCAAAATCCTAATGAAGCCCCAATTTTGCCTCAAAAATATGTAAAATACAACGATGAACTCCTTGAGGCAAAATTATCGAAAAACACTAAGAATACAGCCTAAAACCCACTAAAACGACCTAAAAGGAGCATAAAAATGTCACGGATAAGTGCAAATAATTGCACTTATCATCTACTCTTATAATATGGATTCGAATATCACCGGCAATAAAAATATCAATTTGTTTCTATGTATAGGGTGTACGAAAATATCTATTACAAATGGA
>CM033459.1:20112556-20305056 GCA_019425755.1 Amaranthus cruentus
CAAACCGGACCGTGTTCGATATTAGATTTGATCTTTTAAAGTATAAATTTGATATCAAAATATTAAAAATATTTTGAAAAATTAAATTGGGCCACAAACCTTTCGGCCCAATTATAAATAGGCACCCATGCAACTGTTGCATACAAAATTTGTATTCTAACAAATAACAACATTAAATTCGGACAAAACCCAACAGATCCATTAAATGCATTAGTATACCCATTATACATAGTATATAAAATTATGCTAACTGTGGCCTTTTGTTAGTTTGTAACCCATAGCACTACGGTAAGAAACCGTCCCTATATGGTTGTACCCACAGACATTTGTAACACTAAATCATTTCAGTTGGTCTTGGGTGAGACCGTCTCAAATTAAGATAATAGTAAATCGGTCCAATTCGCACGCCTTATATGTTTTCTCTCTTTTTTTTTTATTTTCTGGGCATTTTTCAATTTTGACCTTAAAGATTTCAATTTTAACCTTAAAGGTATCAATTTTAATGTTAAGTAGTATTTAAACATTTCAATTAAAGTAAAAATAATTTGAACCTATAAGTGATCAATTTTGACGTTAAACTTACCAATTTCTACCTAATATATGGTTCTGTTTCAAACAACAAATGAATGATCAATAAAACTATCATTCTATGGATGAATTTCAAACGAAGTCATATAAAATGGTATTATTCTATCATTCTATGGATAAATTTCAAACAACAAATAAATGATCAATAAAACTATCAATAATTAAATTTGAACTAAATGCTATACGATATATCTATACAATTTGAATACTTATTTTTAAAACGATAATTGAAGATTAGAAATTCAAAATTGAATTAGATTATAAGATACTAGTATAGAAACTCGTGCAATGCACGAATTTGTTAGTGCGAAATATATATAAAAATAATTTCAAATAATAATGTAAGTATTGTATACTATCGTTCTTAAATTTACCAAATTCATGATTTTTTAAATCAAAACATAATTACTGATGTTTATTTTAATTATTTACCTGATACATAACTTTTTTTCATTCAATTGAACATATTAAATTCTAAGTTATAGTATATCATACAAATACTTTACCTAATTTAGTTTCAAAGTTAAACAAAAACATAAGATTTTAAATTTGATAAATATTTTCATGTCTCTTTAGATGATGACACTTGGAATTTTCCAAGACTTTTATAGTATGGTATGATATGATTGTATGATTCATGATTTTTTAAATCAAACCATAATTACTGATGTTTATTTTAATTATTTACCTGATACATAACTTTTTTTTTCATTCAATTGAACATATTAAATTCTAAGTTAACAAAATACAATTGCTATAGTATATCATACAAATACTTTACCTAATTTAGTTTCAAACTTAAACAAAAATATAAGATTCTAAATTTGATAAATATTTTCATGCCTCTTTAAATGATGACACTTTGAATTTTCCAAGACTTTTATAGTATTGTATAATTGTATGATATGATATGATATGATTTTAATTATTTACTTGATAGATAATTTTTTTTTCATTCAATTGAACATATTAAATTCTAAGTTAACAAAATACAATTGCTATAGTATATCATACAAATACTTTGCCTAATTTATTTTCAAACTTAAACAAAAATATTAGATTCTAAATTTGATAAATATTTCATGCCTCTTTAAATGATGACATTTGGAATTTTTCATGACTTTTATAGTATTGTATGATCATTGTCAAATTACATGTCATAATTTAACTACCAACATATTCAATGTGAACTAAAACCTATACAATATCTTTATAGACTTTGAAATACTTATTTTTAAAATGATAATTGATGCTTATACGTTTAAAATTTAGTTCGATCATAAAACATCAAATGACAATACTCTTATTTTTAAAACATATTCAATTTGAACTAAAACCTATGCAATATCTTTATAGACTAAAACCTATACAATATCTTATGTTTGGTAAGAGGGATTTTAGCATGGGCGGATCTAATGGGAGGTCAACGAGTCAACTGACATCACTAAAATTTTAAGAAAAAAAATTAATATTCTAAGTAATGTTGGTTAAGTTGGTTAAAAATAGACTTTTAATCTAAAGGTTATAAGTTCAAACCCTTTAGGACTTTCTTTTGGAAAATTTGATTCTAAAGGGTACGAACACTAGCTCATTTGCTTTTAAAGGTTTAAACTTGCATTTATCTTTTAAAGGCTCGAACTTTGGGGGGTCTCCGCTTTTAAAGGTGTAGCCGGTTTTAGTAACCTGGAACAGCAGTTTACCATCTTCATCGCCTTCGTCCGCACCCTCTCCATTAATGGCTTCTTCCTTAAACCTCTTCATCAATGGTATACAACAAAGCCTTCAAAACCCCAACATTGATTTGAATTCTTCACCAATCTTCATCAATGGCTTCTTCACCCACCAACTCCACAATTTGATCAAGAAGTCCCTCTTCATTAGCAGAATAAGTGGGTTTAGGCAACCTAGAAAGATACCCACCCAATTTAATGGATTGTTCCCAATTAGGAGCAACCAATTATTGCTGAATATCTTTAGGAGTATCAATGAAAACAAGTCCAAGTCTACTAGAATTAGCAAAAAAGAAAGCTTTCTTAATAATTCTAGGAATATCCTCAACATCTAACACTAAATAATTATGCTTAGTAATGGATCGAGTTACCTCAACAATAGAAGTCTCTTGAAAAGCATCATTACAAATCATACGTCGAGGAACTTGCCCAGTAATGGCGACAAGCAGGAGTGAGTCAAGAAGCGCATCAGCATGACCAGAGACAAGATTAGTAGCACCCGGACTAGAGACAAGCTTCAACAAGAACATCACAACCTTTTCTGGGTTCTTCAGAGCTAAATCTGGAAACAAAAGAAGAGGGTTTATCATCGGTGAGAGATGAAGGTGATTGAGTTATAATAGTGGAAGACGGTTTAGGTTTAGGTGATTGAGAAGAAGATGATGAGATTTGAAAAGGGCGGCGGAGGATTGAAGAAGAAGAAGTGGGTTTAAGAGAATTGGAAAAAGGGAGAGCATAAATAGAGGATTGAAGATTAGGAATTTTGTTACGTTTAGTAAAGGAGGAATGTGGTGGGTTTGAAGAAGTGGATGTTATTGTTGAAAGCTTGGAAGGTTGGAAATGGAGGTAATTTGTGTGAGAGGAGAGCTAAGCGAAAATGGAGAAAGAGAATCACTGAGAAGGAAGAAGAAATGAACGGAGGTTTGAGGCTTGAAGAGGTTGAACAAAAATGGAGGACATGAAGAGGTTGAAGATGAAGATGATGAAGAACCAGTCATTTAGCCAGTAAAATCTCATTTGCACCTTTAGATGCGGACATACTCTAAAGTTCAAGACTTTAAAAGAAAATGTTATTTTGTATCTTTAGAAGCAAATGACGTGAAGTTCGTATCGTTAGAATCAATTTTTTTTGTTGCTATGTCTAATTTCATAACACTCGGTAACCTATTTCAACGTGCATATTCAAGTTCAAATCCTAGTTTCTGAAAAAATAGCAACTTTTCCAATTCATTTCCCTACCCATTTTCCATTTTTTTTTAAAAGAAAAACCTTTCTTCCCTCCTCATTTCACGAATTGGAAAACACCAACAGAGGCGAACACTGAACAACAATCAGCCTGCGGCGGCAATTAGGACTCAGGCAGCAAATCATCACTGGTCACCGTCGGCAAGCCTTTCACCTTCTCACCCTTAGTTACTACTTATTAGGTAAATAAATTAGGGCTTATATGTTTCTAGTTTTAATTCGTAATTCTGTTTGTTTATCTCTAATCTATTTATTGATGAGTTTATGAGTTTATCTATTTGTTTAAAAATTATAAATTTTGTAATTTATATGTTTATCTATTTAGATAAATTAGGGTTTTTTGTTTCCTTCGTAGTTCTTAGGTAATAAAATTAGGGCTTTTAAAAAATTAGGGTTTTTTTATCTGTTTACCTAATTTCCTATTTAGCAAATAGCAATGGACAATTATGATTAATTCGTGAGATAATTTAACTCTAAGGGTTGGATAATTGTAATTAATTAGTTATTTAGTATTTTAGTAATTTAGTTTGATAGTTTCATAGAGAATTCGTGATTAATGATTGTACTAGATAGATTCCCTTTATTAATTATTTAAATAAATAATTATTGATATTATATATGTAATCAATTATTATATGAATTTTAAATTATTGGTTTATAGCAATGATACAATTTCCGTTAATATAAAAAATAAAAAATAAAAAATAAAAAAAACATTCTAATCAAAATAAATAGATAAAATAAATGATGTAATAATAACAAAATTATTTGATCTTACAGTATTCCCACCACCATTAACGTATGAATATTCAATCTAAAATTAAAATTAAATAACATAAGTAGTAGAATTGGGATAAAAAACATTTCTTATTATTGCAGTGACACGTGTTTAAATCTTTTATTATTTTAAAATATAGTATGATTATAAGAATTTTAAATGAGTGCTTTATAACAATGGTATGATGTTCGGTAATATAAAAAATAAAAACAAAAAAACATTATAATAAACATAAGTAGATAAAATAAATAACAAAATTATCCTTAAAAAATATATTTCACCCTGCAAGTGTTCTCATCGCCATTAGCGTATAAATATCCAATCTGAAATTAAAATTAACTGAAATACTCTAAGTAGTAAAATTGGGAGAGAAAATTTTTCTTGTTGTAGTGATGTGTCCAAATCTTCTATTGCTCCTATAATACCCCGTGAATTTTCGATTAAATTTTTTTCGGTTATTGTATGAGTATGTCATATAATAATATTTTATGCCTTGTGAGCATTTGATATTTAAAAATTGTAAACCAAAATTACATGTCGATTATAGTTATTTAGATAAATAATATTAACATGAAGGTCATGTTATAATTAAAATCATGTAAGTGTTGCTCCTTAGTTTCTATTAAGATAAAATTTTTATAATAATAATAATAATAATAATAATAATAATAATAATAATAATAATAATAATAATAATAATAATAATGCCTATGATGGCTCCTTTAGCTTTTCTTGTTGTAATGCCTATGATGGCTCTTTCTTTTTGAGATATCCTTGGGTCTCCTCTGCACATGAAGAGTGACGTCGAGAAACCCTTCCTAGAAGGTGGACTCCTCTTTCACACTGATGCACTTTTGTGGGGAGACCCTCGGATAACTGGGGTAATATTTTAACCCCCACATGTATATGTTTTGGTCAGTGTTTAATGAAAAAATCGTTTGACAAAAAAAAAAAAATAATAATAATAATAATAATGATAATATCTTATCGATCTTTTTTATCGCACGGTGATTTTACAAATATCTTTGGAGGTAACGTCAGTTAGTCTAAGGTTTGCCAACCAAAGAGTAGTGACCTAGGGATCCGAAACCTAGATGTATGGAATCTGGTGTCTGTGGGCAAGCTTGCCTGGCATATCAGTTCAATGCAGGAGTCCCTCTGGGTCAAATGGGTCCACAAAATTTACACGAAAGGTGCTGATTGGATGCTTTTCAACCTTCCCATAACGATTAGTTGGGCTATGAAGAGGCTCTGCTCTGTAAAGCTTCAATTGAGTGAGTGGATGTGCAGGCGGAACCAGAGATAAGTTGGTTCAAATGGATGTCCTTAATGATAACGTTTGCCCTATGTGCAATGCTGCACCCGAGTCTATTGATCATATCTTTTTTCAATGTGCTTTCAGTATACATTATTTGCAGTTTATGGACCAATGGCTAGCTATTCAAATCCCTCATGGTCTACACAGACTTACTTTCAAGAAATGGAAGGGTCTTAGATTCCGTAGATCCCTGATTCTCAATAGTATCTGCAGCCTTACCTATATGGTCTGGCGAACCCGGAATGAAGCTATTTGGATGATGAGTATGAGCATTGTTGTTGTTGTCACTAAAAGGATCCTCCAAGAAGTGAGTTGTCAAACTTGGTTTAAGAGACTCTTTTAAGTCTAATTGTCTTGTTTTGTTCCCTGAGGTGTTTCGTTCTCCTTTATGCACACAAAGAGTGAGGTGGTTCAACCTTTCCTAGAAGGTGGGTTCTACTTTCATACTGATGCAATTTGTAAAAATGAGTTGGTTACCCTGTGCTCTATGTTTGTATCTGTTTGAGTTTGATCAATGAAATATTTTTCTTGTTCAAAATAATAATAATAATAATAATAATAATAATAATAATAATAATAATAATAATAATAATAATAATAATAATAATAATAATAATAAAAATATTAATATTAATATTAATATTAATAAAAAAATAGAGAATTGAAACTTGACAGCAATGCATATGAAACGGTTGATATTACTAAGGAGCATTAAAAGAATAAAGATTAAGAGTCACGAATACAACCTTATTGATATAAGAACGGAATGGTTATAAAACAACTGTCAGGCTATGATGATTTTCAGACGACATGATTAGCTTAAAGTTGCAGTTTCATTTTCCCTCATCAATATCTAGACCTCTCATATTCCCCATTTTCTTCTATAAATACTTATTTCATGTCAAGCCAATACTCATCAAATACTACTCTTACCTTCTTAAATTGGGTTATTTTTTTAATTCCTTTTAAGATATTGTTGCAATGACATTTTACCTGTTTCACAATTGTTAGTTAATTGTGATACAACTTCTCTATTATCATCAGATGTGTTTCGGACAATGGTGTTGCTATAAATTGTTTATCGTCCTGGTACTGAAAGTCTTTTTGGTGTAGATTTTGATGATGACCACACGTTGCGCGTTGCAATACTTTCTTTTGCACAAAATAATTTTCCAAAACATCATAAGTAAAATCATTTCACATGTTTATCATATCTAAAAATAAAACTAACTTGTGTACCATTTGTAATGTCACTTAAAGGTCTTCGACTTGTAGTTGGCGACAATTTGATAATATTTGATGATGGTGAATGTGTCATAAATAAAATAATAATTATTACTTATACAAATCTCAAAATATAATAAATAACAATATATATATATATATATATATATATATATATATATATATATATATATATATATATATATATATATATATATATATATATATATATATATATATATATATATATATGGATAGTTCCTACATAAATTACCTTGAGATATTTCCTAAAATGTTTTTTTGCTTTTTTCTCTCGTCTAGTATTGATTTTCTTTCTCACCTTATAATCCTAACAAAATAATTTTCTTCATCCATGGATAGTTCCTACATTATAAATAAATAATTGCTGACATGTAAAAGTAATTATATTATAACAAAAATCCTAATTAATTAATTAACTTTAAAGTTTCAATGTTTGTTTTTTCTTTTTATGTTTTTTATTGAACACTTTAAGATTATAAATGGTCACTTTTTGCCGATTAGTGTTCATTGATTTCAGATTAATAGATATCGCCTCATAAGTGATTTCGGGGATATAAATTAGAAATATTAGTTTAGTGGTTTAACTTGCTTCGCTCAGTAAAATATCAAAGCACAAAATTATGTTAAAAAAAATATGGTTGGGTGGATAGTTTGGTTTACATGCCATGTTATTATTCCACTAAGTACTGTATGAAAACGATTCATTATTAACAAATACATATAATCAGTATATTTGTTTATTTAATCACTTTAAAATTCTAAATGATTACTGTAAGGTTAATGTTGAGTATTGTAGTGGGTGAGATACTTCGTGTAAGTCTCTCTCTAGATTGGGAGCTTTTCTCTCTAGGGTTAGGGTTTTTTCTAGCTTTCAGTGCTAGTTTTATCGTCTTCTTCAAGGAGTAGGGTGGGTTTCTATCTTTTCTTGTCTTCTTTCATTCTTTTCTTTTCTTTTCTTGTTTTTTCTATCTTTATTATGGAATCTCTGCCTAATAATAATAATGATTCCAATACACAAAAGGGTATCCCACAGACCAAAGAAACCGTTTCCGATTTTGTGAGGACACCTAGTCTAGATCTGAACGTGGAAATTTGTAATATTCTGGATGAGAACCAACCTTTGGTTCAGGAGAATGTGCAAAATGAAGAATCTGAAGAAGAGGCATCAGAATGGGTTGATGAGGGGAATGAGGATGAAGAAGACCAGATACCGTTAGGGCTTATTGGAAAACTTTGGTCAGAACGTTCTCTTAATCCCACAGCATTCATGACCACTATAAAGAATGTTTGGGTTACACAATACGACGTCAATATCAATATGATTGGTAGGAATTTGTACCAATTTCAGTTTTACCATTGGCGAGACAAGGAGAAAGTCTTGGCGGGTCAGCCGTGGCATTTTGACAAGGTCGCTCTCCTCTTGGCAGAAATGGATGCAGCCAGAAAACCCTTTGAACTTCAAATCTTTTCCCTTCCAATATGCGTAAGAATTTATGATATTCCTTTTAGAGGTAGGAATAACGAATCTAATGCTCGATCTTTGGGGAAAAAAATTGGTTTTTTCATCGAAATGGATAAATCTGATTATATTGGGATGGAGAAATCGTTTCTAATTATGGTTAATCTTGATGTGAGGAAACCGTTGAAAAAACATGTGCCTATAAAGATGCATGGGGGGGAGGTGTGTCATTGTCCTGTTAAATATGAAAAGCTCCCTCTTATTTGTTATTATTGTGGTAAATTGGGGCATGGCTCAAATGAATGTAAGGAAGTTTTTGGCGAGAGTTCCCCGGTAAAGAATTACGGTATATGGATGAAGGCTTCTCCATGGAAACCGATGAAAGTGTTGGGTAGTATGGAGGAGAGGGAAGAAGGAAAATCATGCAGTAAAAAAATTTTCTTCCCTAAGAAGTTAGTTTCTACTGGTTCTCAAACAAACCCTAATGAGGGTATTATCACAGTAACTTCTCTCTTTGGCAAAGTCATGCTTGATCGTGAATTAGAAGATAAGGAGGATGGGGCTGAAGCTGTCATGATGGAGGGGACCACTTCTGGAGTTTCTGAATCTCATGATAAGGGGGACAGTTCTCAGAAAAATAATTCTCATGTCGGGAGTTTGGAAGCAATTAAAGCTGATTTTGTTGAAATTATTGATCCTTGCACTGTGTCTGTGGAGCCCTCTGAAGACTCCTTTCACCTTCCTACTAATGTGAGTAATACCTCAACTTCCTCTCATACTAGTAGGAGAATCCAAAAGTGGAAAAAGCTTCATAGGAATACGGTGCAAAATGGTACTAATATGGTGTTCCAACCAGTGGGGGAAAAAAGAAACATGGAGGTGGGTTACAGGGATGAACATATAGAGGAGGCAGATGATAGGGGTAATTTCAAGAAACGAATTGTTCCTATGGAAGTTGATGCTGATATTGGTGCTGAACATGTGGCGGGCCCCACAACCTGGGCTCTTCCGTCCCAATGAATAAGATGTTATTTTGGAACTGTCGAGGTCTCAGGAGTCCCTCGTTAGTTAATTCGCTCTTCTCATTGGTGCGAAAATTCTCCCTTGAGTTGCTTTTTCTCAATGAAACAAAAAGTACTTCCACTGATATTAAAAAAGTGCAGCATAAGCTTCAATTTGATAAATGTTTTTGCGTTGAGGCAGTGGGTAGATCTGGGGGTCTTGGAATTTTTTGGAACAATGATATTGAGGTTCGCATTCTTGGTTCTGGAGAACACTACATTGATGTGCATATTATGTGTTTAAAGGGGAGAAAATGGCGGCTTACATGTATTTATGGTTGGCCTGAGCACGGACAGAAATTTCGCACATGGGAAATGATTAACAATTTGGGTAGAGATAATGATGATCCATGGCTTTTAGGAGGAGATTTCAATGAAATATTAGTTGAAGCTGAGAAGAAGGGTGGTTTAGTTTGTGACTTCAACAACCTCAGTGATTTTCGAGACTGCCTGGATAACAATGGTTTAGCAGATTTGGGCTCTATGGGTCACCCGTTTACATGGAGTAATAAGAGAACAAGTGGTTTTATTGAGGAACGTCTAGATCGCTTTGTGGCTACGGAGATATGGAGAAATCTATTCACTATGGCTACTGTGGAGAATATTATATGGGATAGTTATGACCATTGTCCTATTGCTCTTCATCTTGGGGGTTTGGAGGAGGATGGCTCTAATGATAGAAGGCATAGAGACCGGTTGTTCAGATTTGAGGCTAGATGGACTTATCACGAGGGCTTTGATCATAGTATGGGGTTGTTTTGGGAGTTGTCAAAGAGAAAGCATGGTCCTTTTTGGAGCAGTGTCATTGAAGAGTGTAGTTCTCACCTCAAGAAATGGAATAAAGAGGTTTATATGGTCAACTACAGTAGACTGGGTTGGTTATTGCGAAGACTCAAAAAATTTAGCAAGATGCCGCCTTCACCGACTGTTATTGAGGAGTATAGAAGGGTGGAACAAGAGATCCGGACGCTTCGAAAACAACAAGAAACAACTACTTGGCAGAGATGTCGTCCTTTTATGATTAAGGATGGAGATAAAAACACGACCTATTTTCACTCAAAGATTTCGAATAGAAGAAGGAGAAACACACTCACAGTTCTCGAGGATGGTAATGGGGTCAAATACAAAGATCAGGAAGGAATGAAATATGTGGTCTTCAATTATTTTTCCATCTTTTCGACTCCACCAGAGAGGAGCTTTGCATTGATGATGTGGGTTTCATAGATCATAGGCTTTCCCCTTCTATGGTTGATCATCTTACCCAACCTTATAGCCGTGATGAAGTGACGCAAGCTTTGGCCGATATGCACCCTGGTAAGTCCCCTGGACCTTATGGATTCCCTGCTTTGTTTTATAAAAAATATTGGAATCTGATTGGTGATGATATTTGTGATATGGTCCTTAATTTCTTGAATAATGGTGTTATGCCGGAGGGTTTAAATCACATCCATGTTGTTTTAATCCTTAAAGTTAAGAAGCTGTCCAAGATGACTGACGGTCGACCCATTAGTCTTTGCAATGTGTCTTACAAGCTTATCTCTAAAGTGCTAGCTAATAGGTTAAAGGTTATCCTCCCTATGATTATCGATGAAAACCAGAGTGCTTTTGTTCCGGGACGGTTAATAACTGATAATATCTTGATGTCGTCTGAGTTGTTCCATGTGATGAAAAATAATCAAGCGAAGAAAAGAGGATCCATGGCTTTGAAATTGGATATGAGTAAGGCTTATGACTGGATGGAATGGGATTTTCTTGCCTTAGTGATGATCAAAATGGGTTTCCCCGCCTCCTGGATCGACATTGTTATGAAGTGTGTTACTTCAGTTTCTTTTTCTTTCTTGGTCAACGGTGAGGCTACGAATATTCTCATTCCCAAGCGTAGGTTACGACAGGGAGATCCATTATCTCCATACTTGTTTCTTTTGGGAGCTGAGGGGCTTGGAGCCCTTATTAAGGAAGCCCATACCAATAGGAGAATTCACGGTATTTCAGTCCCTCGTCATGCTCCGATCATCTCTCATTTGTTCTTTGCTGATGATACTATCGTTTTTGCTCGAGCGAACGTCCATGAAGCTGAGATGATTCTGAATATTCTTAGCAGATATGAGAAGCTTTCGGGTCAAATAATCAATATTAATAAAAGTGAAGTTTCTTTTAGTAGGGGTCTCTCGCATGATATCAAAAGAAGAGTGAGTGCTGCTCTCGGCTTTAAAGAAGTTATGAGTCACGATAAATACCTAGGTCTCCCTACTCTTTTTGATCGATCAAAGAAAATATCTTTCACAGGGATTAGAGACCGAATATGGAAGAAGCTGCAGGGCTGGAAAGAGAAGCTACTTTCTAAAGCAGGAAAAGAGATTTTGATTAAAGTTGTGGCTCAATCAATCCCGACCTACGCAATGAGCTGCTTCAAACTCCCATTATCTTTTTGTGTTGAGGTTGAGAAAATTATCCGATCCTTCTGGTGGGGTACATCGAATTCGGCTAGAGGAATCCCATGGAAAGCCTAGAGATCTTTATGTCGTCCTAAATGTGAATGTGGCCTCGGTTTTCGTGATCTGAGTCTATTCAACAATTCTCTGCTTGCAAAGCAACAATGGAGACTTCATACTCATCCTCATACTCTTCTTGCAAGGTCCTTAAAGGCTAAATATTTTCCATCTTCTATTTGGGAAACAAACGTTGGGTTTGACCCCTGCTATGCATGGAGAAGCATTTGGAGCTCTCGGTCTCTCCTTAAGATGGGGACTAGATGGCGACTTGGGGATGGAAAATCTGTGAAGATCTGGAAAGATGCTTGGTTGGGGGGTGACGGTTCTGGAAAACTTATATCTCCTGTCCGAGGTCTTAACGCTGATGCAACGGTTGATGTCTTGATTGATCACGAAAATAGCTCTTGGCGTTTGGAGGTCCTAAATGATATTATGCTCCCAGTTGACATTGATCGAATCTTACAAATTCCTATCAGTATTCGTGCAGGTAGTGATGAAAGGGTCTGGGCAGCATGCAATGATGGTTGTTTCAGAGTTAGAGATGCATACAAGCTCGCACTCAAAACCATTGATGACAGCCCGAGCTCAAGTGAAATGGATCCCATATGGAGGAATCTGTGGAAACTTGACATTCCCCCAAAGGCAAAATTTTTTCTTTGGAGAGCTACTTGGGACATTCTCCCTCACGGCTGTAATTTGAATAAGAAGGAAGTCACAAGGTATCGAAAAATGTCAAAGATGTGGGTTGCTGGAAAATAATACTCACGTGCTTATGGACTGCTATTGGACTCGTGAAGTTTGGGAACAATCTATGGAGGCTGGTGCAATCCCACATTATAACTCCTTTAGAGACTGGCTGGGTAACATTATGGACACCAAAACGAAACAGGAGGCTGAGTTTTTTGGAGTGTGCGCTTGGCAAATATGGACATCGAGGAACGACCTCTACTTTGAAAAAGTTTATGTTGCTCCTGATCTCTGTTATAAACGTGCTAGTGACATTCTATCTGAATACAAGAATGCTACTTTCATGGCCGAAGGCAGGAAAGAGAGAAGGAACAATGTGAAATGGTATCCTCCTGAAGCGGGGTGGATTAAAAGAAATGTTGATGCAGCCGTTAATAGCAAAGACAATAGAGTGGGCTTAGGCGTCGTGGCTCGAAATGAGAGTGTAGCTGTTGTGTTCGCTGCTTCCAGAACAATATGGCCATATTTTGATGTTGAGAGAGCCGAGATCGAAGCTTTTATATGGGCTGCAAACCTTGTGAAAGAAAGGGACTGGAACAACATTATTTTTGAAGGTGATGCGCAGACTGCCGTGAATGCTCTCAATCGAAATACTCCTCGCAGTCTCCATAACCAAGTGCTGATTAATAATGTTCCTGCTATTTTATGTGATGTTGTTTCTTACTCGTTCAGTTTTTGTTATCGTGAAGCTAATCATGTTGCTCATAGGCTAGCTAGATGGGTGGCAACTAGTGTTTGTAATAGGGTTTGGCTTGATGGAGGTCCTTTGTGGATTTCGGACATTGTAATTTCTGATTTATCTTCGTAATGCTAAGCCTCTCCCTTTGATTTCCAAAAAAAAGATGTTGAGTATTGTAAGACTTTACTTTAAGATTATAACTAGATAATCCCCGTGCGATGCACGGATTTATCAAATTTTCTAATATATTATTTATAAATTAAGAAATTAAAATTTTAAGAAATAAATTTTTCATTATACTTATACTCATATCTCATTTTACTCTAAACATATACGTAACGTCCACTGTATCATATTTTGTATAATGCGTCCAGGTGGTTGTGAAATATAATTCACGACAAAAAAAATCACAACAAAGATAAAAAAAATTAATTATACATTTAATATAATTATATTTATACTTTTCTATTTTTATTTTGAATTAAAGAGCAAATGGTTTGTACATGGAGTATAAAATACGAAATTATAAGTTTTTTAATAAAAAATAACATACTAATTTTTGCTAACAAAAATAAGTACATTAATTTATATTAAATATTACTACTATTAATAAGACATTTTAAAATCATATATTATAACAAAGAAATATGTAAAATCATTTTATAATAGTTCAAACGAAAAAGATATTTTTTCATAAAAATATAAGTGACTTATATGAAGATAGTCACAACATAATTCATATTAGAATTAAGCATCGCATTTATGTAACCAATTGGGTATATATAAAAAAACAAATCCTAATAAAAGTATATTAGGCTTTAATTATTTCAAAATATCCAATACACTAAATAATACTCCTATAATAATAAAATTGAAAGACTTTATAATTGAATATAATATATATTTTTCTAATACATTAAATGATTGGACCTAAAAAATATTATCCTCAAAATTTGAAAATAGTAAAGTCAAAGATAATCATAATAGCAATGACATCATCAATGCATTTTGGAGGGAAAATTTTCAATGAGAGATTGACACGTAAGCGATTTTAAAAGGTGATGATGTTAGCAGTGTTTTGTTTTAGTAATAGTTATAGATTGATCATTTTAAAATTGTAAGTGATCACTTTAAATTTATAATTAATCACTTTAGAACTTTAAATGTACATTGAATCAGTCCAATAAAAATTGTCTCACCATGACTATATCATTTGAATTTTTTTTTTAATTTTCGATACACAATTATTTTATCTTGATTTTCTACATTTTCCATTTTTTTAGCATGGGCTAAATGAAGTATGGAAAACTTAGCCCATCATATAATAGACCCGACCCAATGAAAACCCTACTTATTCTCCTCTTTAGTCTATTTGGGATAACTCAATCAAATCTTCATCTCTATGCCAGCCGTTTTTGACATAATCTCTAAATTTCTTAATTAATCCCGTCTTATTCTATGGTTTTGTCTTTAATTTGATTCTAAATTTGTACTTTTAAAAACAACAAAATGAAATTTGTACTTTTAAAATCCAAATTTTTGCTCAATGTTTTATAATCTGATTGGAGGTGCACTCTGTATAACCTGATTTTAGTTTCTAATGTATGAATCTTAACACACGCACATCATCAACTTAGTTTTCTTACTTTGGAAATAATTGAGTTATTAGCATGCATGAAAATATTAATTAAGATTGAAACTTGTGAATGTATTTTTAAACAATACAGAGATGAAGATTTGGAAAGTTCATCACCATTAACCATTATTCTTAATTCTACTATGTGGATTGTTCATCACCATCTTGCTTATCAAGAAAGATTGAAACTTGGCAAGGGATTGTCTTGAAATTGGCTGATTTTGGTCAGGTAAGATGATTTATCTGTGGGCAATTGTAATAATTGTAGCTAGTCAATCAAGAGTACTTCTCGTGTAGTAGTAATTGTAATACGACAAGAAACATATTTGAAGGCGATTGTAATAATCGTGATAAATGCGCTGAATAGTTTTTTAGAGAGGTGATTTCGCGGGAAACGAATCATAGATGGGTATTTTGAAAAATTAATGAATGTAACGTTTGGTTGAATTCTGATATTGAGAGTATGTTTCTCTAGCAGGTTGGTGCGTGACAAGAAATTTTGATCTTCTGATTGTATGATTTTACATGTTATTGCAATGGATTTTTCACCATTCAAGCTAGATATTGATGAGCTTATAAAAGAGTTTGCCGAGGTATGCCGATAACAGTGCTATATAGTTTGCTCGTTGGATATAACTGCTGAAAATTGGTCTTTCTTCATTGTCTTTTTATTCCTACATGCTTTATTCTTTGTTGGATACTTGGATTAATTTTCTTTCACATCGTCTATATCTACTCAGTAAGCTTCATTATGTGCACATACTGCTCTTGTCTTGTTCTTGTATATTTGGAGTTCACATTGTATTTTGCCTTGGCAACTAGTAATAAGTTTGTTTCTGTGCAGGGAGAGCTTCAATCTTTTTCGGACATGAAACGATTATGGCTTGAACGAAAGTTTTCTTACATATTTGAGGCTCAACCTTCTACCAGTGTCATCATATTTATGCAAATTTTGTACAGCCATACGATAAGTAATGTACCATTTGATTCTTTTTCTTGTTTTGTTGTATAGTTTGTTCGTGGATACTTTCTTCTTGTTTGTTCATTAAGGTGAACTTTTTCATGATCCTTGAATGTATCAGTTTTTTCTTCATTTTTAGAATCACCTTTATTTGAATGTCAATTACTATTTCCACTTAATAGATTATATGTTAAATAGCTGACTTGTAAGAGAAATGGCTGATAAGCATATTATTCTTGATATCATTTTTTTTTCTTTTTTTTCTGCTTGTTATTGGTTCCATTTTGAAGTTTGAATTTGTGACATTTTTGTTGACAATCTGCGGTCAGCCTTTGAATCCTGGTAATATCAGTATAATACTGAAGTCAATTACGTTTATTTGTTTTCCCCTGTAGTTTAGCTTCATATGGCATTTCTGGGATAAGAATTATCTTTTGGATCTAAGCGAATGGTTTGGGAGTATGTGATGTTACTTGTTACTCCCGAAGAAAAATAACTGTCATGTATCTGAGATTCTGAGTATTCTTCTTCGGCCAATGTGTTGTTAATAAGTGAAGTGGTCGGTGGCCGGTGTTCTCTCATTTTTTGATAGTTGAAGGTGTATGGGTCAGTTTTTCTTGACAACTAGATCTGTAATTTTTATTTTCCATCATCCCTGTTCAGAATAAACTAAGGACTTAGTCATGGAGTTCACATTGATATCCTCAGCTGTGTATACAAAAGACAGCTTGAGGGCCTCCTTCACAGCTCCACAGTTCCCTTTTAACTTATATTTTTTTATCCTTGATCCATTTAACACATTCTTAAACCATATTTAGGTCTTTAGGAAGAGAGTATATGTGACCTCAATCAATTTAATTTTTTGTAATAAGGTATCAAAAAACGACTTTTCCGTTTCTTCTAACCACTTGTGCCATATTCATAGCAAGTTGTTGCCTACCCATGTTATCAAGATACTACATTTATAAGAAAATTGGCAAGGACACATTTTGATAGCTTTGAAGAAACCATTTTTTTCTGGATAGTTGGTAGAGTTATCTTTTCAACCCAACACTCAATTGCATCTTGTGATGTGATTGGGATTTTTATAGAAATTTTACTATTTGTTATGTAGTGAACTTGGTTGAAGGAGGAAAGAGATGATTATCACTTGGTGGTGTGATTTTGTAGTCAACTTGGTCAAAGGAGAAAGGAGATGATTGGAACTTGGTAGAATGATTTTGATAGCTCTAGTTATTAAGTTAACTTGTTCTACTCAAAAGAGCCATGCCTAGATCTTGGTAGAACTGTAGATTGGGTAACTTTTTAACTATTTTGTGGAAATTGAATCTGGAAACGAATAATTACTGGAACTCCTATGAGTTAGATTTGGATAGGATCATAGGATGAGAGCACAAACAAACAGGTCTTTTTTCAAAAGAGTGTGATTCATTGGTATGAAGATCATAGGTGATATGATGGCTGACTAAGAAAATAAACAAATATATTTGTGAAATGTGTATCCAGTTTCCAAATCCACATTGCTTCGGAAAGACCCAAGCAACTGAAAGGAAGCGAATGAATTTGGATACGATCATAGGATGAGAGCACAAACCAATATTTTTGATGTGGCATCGCCTCTTATCAGCTAATAAGTCTAGAACCCTGGTAGCTGATAGTCGGCCCTGTTGGATTTCAATGGTTGACTGTTTATGTCCGACTTCAAATCTATCTTTTTTGTTGCAAGAATTCTTACAATCCGCACCTCTGCCATCTTATGCAGGTTACATGATCTGCACTAATTCTTTATCTCAGAGATTAGGTGCCCTTTATGTCCTCTATTGTCTGTTTGAGGCACAACCATTTAAGCCTCCATTCAAGATATATCTATCTCTTGGTATGATTTTTCTTTTTTCTGCTCTGTCTGTAATTTTCAAATGTAGAGTTATTCAAATGCATGTCTATCCCTTAAATAAGTATATACTGCTGTTTAGATGACAGATCATGAAGATCTATCTTCCTCCTATTACGAGTTTGCTTTTTCAGATTGCTATTAACTTGTCATCATCTGCATGTTAAATATATTCCTTATTATTGGTCCAGTGAAGGGAACTAATTTTCTTCAAGGGCGCTGAAAGCTTTGTTGTCTGTGGCATTGTCAAATATAATAATTTTACATAGCAATAAGCAAAAAGTATGGAAATAAGTTTTATTGAGAATTTGTGGGATTGCAAGTGCCCGCCAAGTCTTTTGATTTCTCTTTCAATGACTAGTGTTTACCTACAATGTTTTGTAGAAGGGTGATGATGTGTTTATTTGTGACTTGTACATCTCAAAACCTAAATTGTTTGGTTGTAGGGAGGTGATGATGTCTTTTCTGTCTTAATCCATCGAAAAGCTCTTAAAATTCTTGAAATAATCTCCTTTATATAGAGGAGTTCTAACTAAAAATAGGAAAAAGATTAAATTCTATCCCAACTATCTTAACGTTTGTCCCATAGTTTGATGTTTTCTTCAAATAAAAGAAAATTTTAACATTACAAATTTTTGAAATTTTTGGTGTCTACTTAAATAGCATTGATCACTTTTTTCTTATACACTCCAGCAAATTGTTGAACATATAAGTTATTTTGAAAATAAAATTAGCCTCGATTATTGGTGTTGTGTGAAACATCTAATTTATTCTACAGACTAGAAGCTAGTATTTTTTTTGCACCTTCAATTTATCGTCCTGATTGATGAACAGGAGAGTTACGAAACCTGAAAGCTCTGGTTGTAAATACGAAACAAAAGGGAATTAAAGTAGTATCTGTTATCGTCAAAAGGATGCTGGAGAAGAATGCGTTCTTGTTTGGTTTTGTAAACATAAATGATTATGCTGGGAATGAGAGGAACAAAGAGGTTGTAAATGTACAGAATGCCCGCATAAAGAAGATGCAGGAAATGTATGTCACGTTTTAAGTGAAGTTAAACAATTAACTTGGTTTAGTTTGTGACTAATGTTAGCATGCTGCTTCTTTTTGTAGATTGTTAAGCAATACTGAGATCGAGCAGTATCTCCACATGGACATGGTATGTTATGTACATTTGTTTTGAAAGATATGAATCAATGATCTCCCATTTGTTTTACAGCTACCCCATCTTTAGTAAATGGGTTCATACTTTTGGGAAGCTAGGTTTAGATATTAATCAATTGCGTTTTTTTTATCGCCATTTTATAATTGGAGCACAATTTATCCATAAAACACCGACCACGTACGACTAACAATCTCATTATCTTGATGAAATTCATTGAAATGCATCTTTTGAGTCACTAATGAATCACCTTGGGGAGGTCTTTTTGGTTTTTCTTTTAAACTGTAAATATCGTATCTAGAAAAAACTGGAGTTTCTATTTCTAATTTTCTTCCCGTACAAGCTTATTGGAGTATGTGGTATAGGAAATTTTTACGAGAATAGTCGCAATGTTATTTTATCATTATATACTCCAAACACTAAATTGGAGTGTTCATAAGTCCTAACTTTATTGAGGGTGTCTTCCAATATGGGTCCTATTTACACCAACTAGTTAAGAAATTTTAAAGCTCTTCTTTAACCCCGCTCCCTATTCCTTTCTTCCGTCTCAATTTCAAATTTCCACCATGACTATCACGAAAGGGACTGTTGGGAATTATTGGGAAAACTAGAGAAAAAACTATGGAAATAAACTACAAGAGATATTGTTATGAACTGATAATCTGGACTAAACCAGAAAAATAGAGATTGAAATGATAAAATGACCAAAGAGAAAATATGCTATTAGATTGATGATTATAGAACGATTACAAAGTAATAAAAGATAGATCAAGCAATTCGAGAAACTTGAGATCTCCTAAAATGAGTAAAACCCATCCACTAAGTGTATAATAATATTCATGATCATAATGAACCTCTAATTCCTCTTATTTATAAGAAAAACTACCACTTAAAGCTATCTTATTCCCCAAGTTACTCTTAATATTATAATTACTATTTTACCCCTTCGTAAGACCAATATCGAGTCATAACAGATATAAAGTGAGAAAGATGTTTATTTTCTTTCTTACTTGAAAATGAGTACTAAACACCCTTTTTATTGGGAAAAATAGATGCAAAATAATTATTGCAACTATTGAAAAGTCAAACCTTTGGCCTTCATTCTTGTGCTCTGGTTAATCTAGACTTAATGATAAACATATTAAATGAGGGAGACTAAGATGAGTACAAAGCACCCATTACAATGCATTTGATGCGATGCGATGCAGCCTTATTTTTACTCTATGCGTAGTAAGGGTGGATTCAATAATAACCTTGAACAAATTTGCTATAGTTACTAGTTAAACCCGAAAATCCTCTTATCTCTTGCAAATTTTAAGGAACTGTCCGTTTCACCATTGCTATTACTTTCTCGAAATACTACCACACCTTTAGCTAAAACAACATGACTCAAATAAGCTACTTCACATATAATTGATGCTGAAATGACAACTCCAAAGCAACTTCAAGATGTTGTACATGTTCAGTATATCAGAATATCAAATTCAATGATGGATCAGTAGCCGTAAACAACTATAAATCAGAATGTCGTCAAAGAACAACAAGACAAACCAACAAAGGTTTAAACACATCATTCATCAATGATGGAAAAGTAGTTTGTGCATATGTCAAGTCAAAGCGAATCAATAAAATTTGTTGTGGCCTTCGTGGGTTTGAAAAGCGGTCTTGTAGACATTTTCTTTACAAACTCAAATTTGATGATAACCAAATTTCAAATTCAACTTTTGAAAAGGGATGGGATTCTTGTCAATTATATGGATGGGATACATGTCAGGTACAATTACCTTGATTTAGGCCCTATAATTCACGCAAAACCTCCATGAAAAATCGGTGTTTTTACCAGTAACATCGAGATAAAGAAAGGGTTTTGGGAAGGTTGGATGATTCCAACGTGTAACATATCTTTCACCAACCGCTTAATCTCCTCTTTTTGATTTTGAAGGTATCGGTGTGGGCCTACACTCATAGGATTAGAGCCTTCTTTGATGATACCACCTCTTTTTAAGGCTTAAGGATCCCTTTTACCGAATCCTCCTTAGCTAGACTTCTCTCTTCTTTCACCTTACATAGTTCAATCAGAACGACACCGCCATCACCAACCTTTTTAATTGTCTACATCATAGCTTTCAGAGTTATTTGGCTTCTCCATGGGTCTCCCCTCAAAATGATTTTGCCCCCTTCTCATGGAACTATATCATCGGCAATTTCCAATTTGCCCAATGGTTCCAACTTTGCCAACCATTCGATCCAAGTTGATATTCGAATGGTTAACTCTAAAGGAAGAAAATTTTCTGTGATGCAAAGGGCTCCCAAATATAACTGCACCTCCTTACATATTCCACACCCTTTCCAAACCTCGCCAGTCCCTAAAGTGACTCCACTTCACTTTGCGGCTTCACAATCAGCGATCAACGACCCACCTTCATGACTACGAAAATGGTGAAGTATAAACTTCTTCAACTTCTTCCAACTAGTAATCAAATTTCTCTAGTTTTTCTACTGGTACCACATGATTGCCTTACCATTAAGTAGTAAAATTCAAAGCACCTATATGCTCTCAAAATCTATAAATATGGGTCTTCATCAAAAATAGGAAATTCAAAACGCGTAAATTTCTAGTTCACCCATCACCGCCTTAGCCATTGTTCCCCATTTTCTCTCGAAAAAATGTTTGAAGGTTATTAGGACTTCGAATCCACCACTCTCCAAAAATAACTCGAATGCGTTGGGCATGGTTTCCTACTTACCCAGGCCCCACCAGACCCCTGCTCATTCCCATTCTCATGGCTATATGAGCTTTTGGATCGTATTGTTGTGGTTTCAGTAGTGAGGAAAGCCTAGGTTTTGATTTCGTCTTGTTTTTTGATGAGTGTTTCATTGGTTTGGTTTTGTGTATTGACTACTTTAAAATGGAACTCCTCATAATAACCAACCATATCTTGAGAACAATCTTCCAGTGAGTTTTTGAATGCAGGCTTTGATTCCTGAGATTTGTCATTCTCCTCCAGCATATCAAGTCTGTTGGTTTGACAAGGTGACATGATCTTTTTGCTTTGATACCAATATTATGGTGGTGCTGCATATTAAACTTGAAAAATAAGAGCTAAAAGGAATAAGAAGTACAAAAGAATGGAATGAAAACAGAGAAGAATAGAGAGAATGGAACTCTTGTATAAGAGTAGCTCCCTTGAGCTCTCTTGAGTTGTGTGCTCACTTAACCGCTTATAGTGGCTCAAGAACTCCCAAGTTGTTCTACAAGCCTGAATATACCATTCATCTTGCTTATAATAGTTTCAACCTAGAATACTCTTGCAACAACTTCTTACAACTTAGCAAATTATTAACGGAAGTAACAAAAGGATTTCTTTGTCTAGAGCAAATTGCATAACAGGATTTAGCACTTAGATTTCCTTCCTTGTCCTTCTAGAATATATGTAGTTGAGTGTTGCTAGAAACTCCCTTACCATGACAAGAGCATATCATCAGATTGTGTTTATGTCTTGCGTTAAGCTTGTCGCTCATTTGGGAGTGATTCAGGCCTCTCAAAGGCATATGAACTTTTCTCTGTATTCTGTTATCCATTCTTTTATATCTCATCTTCACCATTTTTATTCTTACTGTCTGAATAGTTGCTCGTTTCGGAGTACAGTTGAAGGCTGATGTTTCACATATGGATGGTTTTGCGAGGGGATGAAGAAAAACTGGAGGAGAGGAAAGGCTTTAATGGTCGCTGCCTTTTAACAAAAAGGGATGACTATTATTATTACTTGTTACGGTGTGTGGGAGGAAGGGTCCGGAAGTTGGTAATTGTGATGGTACACCTCTGTAGTGGTTATTGTGGACAATGTCGTGGTGTAAAGTGGAAGGGGACAAGAAGTGGATTTGGGTATCACAGTGAGGGTGTGAAGGATGACATGCGAATGGAAGGGTATTGTGGAGGTGGCAGTGGGCTGAAGGGAAGCAGGGAAGCTGGTTATTAGGATCCTCCAAAACTGAGACTGTTTGAAAAAGGATGAGAATAGCTGGGAGTATGGTGTGAAACTTTTCTTAAGTAGCTGAAGAAAGGATTCTTTCCTTTCTTTGCTTCCTTTTTCTGCCGCATTTTGAACTTGCTTGTAATCCTTACCATGTTTGATAAAAGGAACGCCTGAACCCTTTTTTCTTCTGTGAGAGCAATTTTTTTTTACCGCTGATCAATATCTTGATAACTTGTATTGTGTAACAGGGCACAGAACTTGACCTAGAAGCGCTCATGAAAATGTCTAAAGAATATGCAGGCATTAAAAGTCTAGCCATTAGAGGTACTATTTTAACTTGTTTCTTCCTTTACAATCTTGTGGTGATTCAGTGAGATTTTACATTCTGTTTTACTATCTTTAATTGTTATTGTTTTTTCACTCTGTGTCTTGGATGTTTTCCCCTCTTTGTTTGTCTTTTACTGTTCTTGATATAATTGCTGATTTAAAAATTTATTTTTGTTTCATATAAAGAGGCTAGCCAGGTAGTTGATGTTGGAAACATAGAGCATATAGCTGATGAGAGGCCGACAGTAGGAGATGAAGTGCAAAAGATAACTGAGGAGTGGGGTAACCAAAAGGCAATATTCTCTCAGCTCACTGGAACCGACCAGCATGTTGTTGCATCTCATCCCGAGAGGAGAGAGATTCACGACGAGCAACCGATACTACTCTCTGCTGCTCAACAACAGCAAAGTGATGATGATCGGCAGCAAATTGCTTTTATGGACCTTCTCATGGGTGACGAATCGCCAACAGTTAATCGGAATCCTCAATGTGCACCAGCTGAGCAGCAGTCAGTGCCTGAAGATGAGGAGCTCGATGATGACGAATATGCCAAAGATCTGGAGAATCAATTAAATGATGACTGGGAATACTGAATAGTTTACACTTCTGGGAAGTAGGAACTTTTCACAGGTGAACTCAACTTAGAGTCAAATTTTGATCAGTTATTGTGTACAGCACAGTACAGAGTTACATAAATTTAATTTTGTTTGTACCCAGTTTTTACAGAGAATCAACTTAATTTGTGCAGTTACCAGGTCCAAGCTTCTTTTGATGATCGCGGGGTCTCTTAAATTAATTATATTTGCCATCTATATCCGTCTTATTGAATCTTTTACAATTTCTTTATATATAATGACTCCATGTTATTCGACTTTTCATTCACGCGGTTTATTTTTTTATGGTTGATTAGCTTAAATATCTAAACAAGTTTACTAGTACACTTAAAATATCTAAAAAGGTACAAGGGGTAATACTGATATCTATACCTTGAATTCAAATTTCATTTACATTATAGTATAACTTAATAAATGCATGTAAGAGAGTCGAGTTTCGTCTTAGTTAGAGTTGGTGTATCATTTTGCTATTTTTTGTCATCTAGCATACTTCTTTTCTAGCCTACTATGTAATACTTCTTCCTATTCATCATTATAGTCTCATTTGATTGTCATTAATATCTCTAATTTTAAAAATATATCTCTAATTTTAAAATTTTGATATCAATGAGATGAATAGTTTCAAAAGTCAAATCAAACAAATAGCTTGAATAGAAGGGAGTAAAAAAAATTCAAATAAATTATGATGAGTGATATTCATGATGTAAGAACGAATCTTGTCTGACGAGAAGTTAACAAGAGTATTGATTTATAAGGAATTTCAAGTGACTACATTGTTTACATCAAGGCCTTTTACTCATCAAGAATGGATCCCTAAGTGCTGTGCACCATGAGGAGCTTTAGGGATAATATAGTGTAACATTATGGAAACAATACACCAACACAATACAAGCTACACACAAAGTCACAACTCACAACTCAACCTCAATCGTATGAACTTTTGTAATTTCATCCGGCATTTGATCTAACCTAAATGTGAGCAAACGCGATCCAGAATCATACTCAAACCCGACCTCCTCAGACCCAACTCGGCATCTCTTGGGCCTTGTTGAAGAGTAAGCTCCAAACACTCCACAACCCTTCACCTGCATTTGGGCCTTCCCTACTATTTCATCATGACCTGCTGATCCACTCCTGACTTGGTAAGTTAGCCCATCGATGGCCCCACCAGCATTAAACATTTTGATTAGCCCGAACGGGGCAAAGCTAAAGCCAGGGGCTAAGACCTTGACGGGTGTTATAGTGAATATGTCGAATTCTAAGACCTTGAGTGACACGGGCAAAGCTACATTGTACGGCAAGCTGATAACCTCACCAGTCATGTATCGATAGGCAATGCAGTCCCCGGTCCAGTCGCTGGGGTCCACTGCAGCCTCAGTGATGAGGTGAATGTCTCGCCCACGAACTACACCCGTAATAGCCTCTGGCCGGGTAGGGTGGAAGGTGTTTTTGCGCTCGGTGCTACTCCATGCTGCACCTTGACAGTTGTATACTCCCAGTACACCAGTATATTTGTTCATGTTCCAGATTTTCAATAAGCTGCATTTTCACAAAACATCAAATGTTTGAAATTATGAAGCCTGCTACAGAAGTAAAAACAGCCCAGAAAAAATTTTTGAGTCCGAGTTGCCATACCTGACGCCATCTCGAGCTGGATCATTAAACAAGCAATCACGGGTAGGTCTACCAGGCAAACGAGCCCGAAGAACAGATCCATCAGGCAAAACAAGCTTCTTAAGAAGATCAAAGTTGTGCTTTCCAGGTGCATCACTGTTCACAAATAGACAAATGACAAAACAATTATTTAGGAGTATTCAAACTATAAACTCAATAAGGTTTACAACTACAATATTCACAACGGCTTGTTTGATAATCGGTACTAAACGATGGGAATGATAATGGAAAGTTAGCGTAATTTTGGTCTTGACAAGTGGAATGGTCATGGTTATACTCCTTCAACTATCTCATTTTCTTCACAAAATTCATTCTAATGCATTACCATTTGACAAATATCATGAAAATTTACGTAACAAATCCTTCTCATTCAGACCATTTAGTACCGATTACCAAAAGGGCCGTTAGTCCAATGTCATTACGGGGCTCACACCTAGGTGTAGTTTTTTTTGGTGAGGTTGGATGTATGCAACCTTACCATTATTAATGATAACAAAAAGGTTGTGTCTGATCCCGTTTACAACTAAGAAAGTAAAAATTTTACACTAAAAATACCTAACATAGATTGGTCCTCCACTGATAGCTCTAGCTGAGCCATGGTATTCACCAGCAGGGTGGTCTGAATGGAACATATCCCAATCAGGTTGCATAAACTCCCCTAAGAAAACACTGTTATAAGCCACTGCTGCAATGTGGATGGTGTGTGACACGGGATCTCGTGGGTAAAAATCATCTGATGCTCTTACAATCGCCGTTTGTTTTGAGCTGTTTTGCATGAAAAAAACACAAAATCGACATATGAACATTAGCTGATAAACCCTTGAACAGACTAAGCTCAAAATAAAACCACATGAAAAACCAAAGAACTATTGGGTATAGAAGAAGCTTACCAATACAACGCGTCAGTATTGTGGCTCATGCACGCGATGCAACCATTGTCGGGGAAATTCCTAGCAACGGAAGCATCGAGAGCTTGATGATATTGCCTGGTGAGTTCAACCCGACCACCAAGGCCTGCGCCTAAGGTTTCCAAGATGCATTGCACGTCGACCTTAACTCCATCAATCCCATTAGAAGCCAAGTAACTATGCAAGTCATTGTAAAACTTGTACACACTCCTAGGATTCACTAGCCCTAACCCTTGCACCTTCATAGGATCACTCTTCCACACTGGCTCATTTTCGACAACTCCCTTAGACACATTGGGATACTTCATTAGTGACTCGTATTCCTCCATCTCCTTAACCCCCGGACGTACCCCACCCCAATAACCCGTGATCGCGTGCCACACGTACACATATTTCAACCCATATTTTTCTTTGGCTATACTTACTATATTTCTAATACCAACACTAGGATCATCCTTCTTTTGAAATTTCTCATTCTCCTTAATTCCGGTTAGTCTAGGCACACGCTCCTCTCCCGAATCATCCTTATTATCCTGTGGTGAAGTTTCCTTTTGTGAGTCCACCCCAACGGACTGCCAACCATCGTCGATGATCACAAACCGAGGTGGGGTACCACCAACTGAGAGGCTAGCTAAACCAGCCTCAACACCTTCTTGGGTAACTTCTTTGTAAAAAGCATCCCATGTACACCACCCAAAATAGTCTATAATCCCCGGTAACTTCTTCTCATGACGTTGCCTGAACGTCTTGAGATGAGATTTAACGGCCCTGATTGCTTCGAAGATAGTGGCATAGGGATCATTTCCTGCACTCACAAACAGAGAATGAGTAAAAGAAGACGCTTTAATATCATCATCCCCACTTTCTAAACAAAGCTCCAACTCATCTTGTGTGTTCCCTTGTAAACATGCTCTAAATGAACCCTCAATCAAAGGGAGGAAAACAGCATAGATGATCTGATTTGCTTCATCTCCATCATCGGATTCGATTTGGGACCCATCCTTAGTCTCCACCAATAAAAATTGAGTTTCCAAAGGGATATCACCACCTTTGTCACCCATCTTTTGGGCCATCCACCATAACTTGAATCTGAAACATGCCATGAACCGAACATCTCTAAGAGTGCCTAATGACACCACATGGCGGCTGCTCGGTTGATCAAAGTCAGCCCCTATAAATACTCCCTCAACCGGACCGGATGATGAACCTGATGTTGCTATCACATTATCCGGTACTCCGGTCAGTATTGTTCGGTCTTTAACTATTACTTTCCGGTCTGCAATTCTAACTGCTGGTGTTACTGTCATTTCTTTTTCTTGTTTTAAGCCTTCACTCCTCTGCCAAAATCAGAACATCAAATCAAAAATACCTCAAATAATCAAATATTTCAAAGAAATGGCATACTTCTTTTCATAATGATTTCATCTCTAGTGATTTGGATCATGTTTAATCATACTTTTTCATGTGATTACCACATTGATTATGTTGACTGTTAATGATAATGTAATTTGCCCAAAAAATTTAACTATTAAATTTCTATGCAACAATAATGACAAAGCCTTAATTTCAAAAGATAAGAATCGGATTGGATATATAACTTGATAGATCAATTCTAGAGATCATTCACCTAAAACAATTAAATTTCTATGGAAGTAGTTAAATTCATAAATTCACACCCCATTATTATGAAAAAAAATTTACGATCAATAATTTATGCCTTATGATAATACACAAATTCTTGTATGAGCTCTCACCGTGAGACGACCTCCATATGCTAAATAGCAATAATAGAAACTTTTAACTTATGGGTTTCTTGTTTTGAGGTTGTCTCAACGTGAGACGGTCTCATACAAGACGGGCTGATATAATAATATGGTTCAAAAATAGGCTTAAGCATACAAAGAAATTTAAAGGCTTCATAACACACAACTACAAGCTTTTATTATTTATTGCAAAAAGCTTAATGGAGAGTTTATCATCAATCATATTTTAAGAGGTCACAGCATAAAGCAAACAAATCAATCTTTAATATTTTAGAATAAGATTAAATGCATATTTTAGGAATACTTCCCATATTGCTTCTAAACTCCTTAATCCATTGAGTAATTTGGGTTGATTATTTT
Source organism: Amaranthus cruentus (assembly GCA_019425755.1). Taxonomy (NCBI): domain Eukaryota; kingdom Viridiplantae; phylum Streptophyta; class Magnoliopsida; order Caryophyllales; family Amaranthaceae; genus Amaranthus; species Amaranthus cruentus. The sequence goes on from CM033459.1 coordinate 20,141,194, forward strand.
TTTTTTCTTGATTATGGTTTTTAAAGTTGAATTTCTAGTTCATAATTACTCCATTAAATACCATCAAGATTAAACAAACCTTTATGTATATTTTAGAATAAGATAAGATTAGTTAAGCATGAAAATTAGCTCAAAAACACAACTCTCAAAATCATATTTTCAATTAACAAAAACCCATCTTTCCCACAATAAAAAGAACAAAGCTTTACATCTAACAAAATAAATCAACCACATTATATCTTTAAAAAAAAACAATTAAAGATTGAAACTTTCAAGAAAACCCACTTACCTTGAATGAATTTACAGAAAATGCTTGAAGATTGGATAGTTTTCTAGAAGATCTAAACCAATTAGAGGTAAAAGAATTTGAGTATTGTCTGGTTAATTTAGGAAAAAGATTGAAACAGAGTGGTAAATATTTGGGTTTAAGATTGTAACAAAGAAAAGGCAAAGAATTGTTAACAATATTATTCTTGTTTGTATGAAAAAACAGAGGGAGATTGGATGAATTTATAGTGCTTTTGATTGGTCTATTGCCCTGCAAAATTTTTGACACCATTTTTTTTTAATTTTTAAAATGATTTGGGAAATGTTTCTGTGCTTTTAAGTCTAGATCTTTATGAGTTGTACCTAATTATGCAGTTGATTTCATTGACTTGTTAAATGGTGATGATCTAACGGTGGAAATTGATTGTGTGTTTTGCTTGCATGGTTGAAGATGGATCCACGTCGGATCCACGTCCTAGCTCAATCCAGAATCCTTTATTTGAAATTAATTTAGATTTTTTGTAATAAGAATCAAACAAATGACAAAACATTTTTCTCATTTCTCATTTCTCATTACATGAAATATTAAACAATTTGAAAGTGTGTTGAAGTGCTTAATCATCTAATCCCTCTGTGCTATATAATTTGCATTAAAGAGAAATTGAGTTACTTTTAAAGAGAGTGGTAATAAATAAATAGAGAGAATAAATTATGTGAATAAAATTTAAAAAGGGTTAAAATGTATGGATACGATTAAAACAAAGTAAAATGTGTGGGTAAGATTAAAAGAAAGTAGGGAGCCATCATCCAAAAAAAATAACGCAAATTAAATTGAATGGACCAAAATGAAAAATACTACAAGTTTAATAGAACGGAGAAAGTATACGTTAGTTGTTTAAGAAGTACTCCTATTTCTTAAATTTTAGGAAAATGTACATAGAATAATCCAACCTATATTCGTGATTTTCTTACAACAATCTCACCAATTGATTAACCATGAATAATCTTAACTTTAAGGGGTATTTGCCTAGAGTAAACTTGGGTAACCCGATGACCTGCCGTAGTAGATAATTCCCCGAAAAAAAAATAAACTGAAAATTAATTTAAAATTATTAACATAAAATATTCTAAATAATTAAAAAAAATCATAAATTTTTTTTGAACAATTTTCTAATATTTTTTTCGACATTTTATTTTAATTATCTTTTTTCTTTAAAAAACTTGCTATAGGCTATAGCAAGTCATCCGGTCACCGGGTATACTATAAGAAAATATCCCTTAAAGTTGAGATTATTCATGATTAATCAATAAATGATATTATTATAGGAAATTCACGAATAAGTTGGATTAATTAGGTAATTTTTCCTAAATTTTATCGCGGTATACTTTATAATTGAGCATTCCATCTTACCATTAGTTATTAGTTTAATTTAATATTCATTTCTAATAGATTTGTAATTGTAACCCTTATGGTGGACTATACTTTTATGGAGGGAGTTTTAAAGTGTTCATTATCAACCATATTTGATTTGTCCCACATCAATAAAAGAATATAACATGTGATTTTATAATCTTGACCAGTAACTTTTACGACTATTGATTGGTTGTAGTAGAAAACCTCTTTTAGACTTATAACAAAGTTATATTTTCTCCTCTTTATTTAAATTGCTTTGGCCCGTTTCTTAAATTTTATCAAAATTTTGTCAAAATGTAATGCTAATATGAACAAAATTTTACTTCAAACAAGACTGTATTTATATTTTTCGAAATATTATCATTAATTATGTTCGGGTTTCACTTCAAAGCTACTCCCTCCGTTCCTTAAAGAAGTTCCCACTTTCCATTTTGGGGTATTCCAATTGTTGTTCCCATAAGAAATCTTTCCATTTATATCACAAATTTTGGACAAAAATAACCTCAACCATCCTAATTTTAATATTTTAATATTGATTATGGGCCCACATATCTTCCACTAACTCCATTTTAACATTTTTATATTCCCTATGGTCCCCACATGTTTCCCACTAACTTCATAAAAACATTTTTTAATTAGTTATGGTCCTCATATTTTTTCCACTAACTTTTTAAAAATACTTTTTAAATATTTGTGGTCCCCACTTTTCCTCCATCAAATTTATTATTCAATAAAATAATATCTCCACTATCTAAAAGATTCCACTTTTCTTAATTCCCGTAAACATTCCCTATGGGAACATTAATAGGGAACGGAGGGAGTAGTAGAATAGAACTGCTGATAATGTTGTCATCGGTAAAATGAAACCACTACCATCATCAGTGGGTAAGGCCTTAATGGTAGGTTTTAAATATAAAATTGTAAAAAATTTAATGAAAACTAAATATTTTTAATAAATATGACAAAACCATTGAATCATAAACCGTGTATCTCATCGGTTTTATGTATTTCTTTCAATAAATAGAAAGTAAGATCTCATGAATTCCGTCGAATTAGAGAATTGATTTTAGTAAAAATTGATATTAATAATTTAATTTTTACAGTTTTTTTAATTGGTTGTGAATGATTTTCATCTTTAATTATGTTTTTATAATTTAACATTTAACTTAATTTTCTATTAGCATAACATTTTATTTTATAACAATTTATATTTAGATTATTTATAGCGATAAGTGAAAAGTTAGATTATTAATATCAATTTTTTCCTTGAATTTATTCATTTAACTCAAATTTTTCAACAATGTACATTACCCCCATTGGCCCCTTACACTCAAAAGTTTCAACAACGTGATATTAAATGATGGTAGTGATAGTAAACATTTATTGTAATTTTATTGAAATTTTTTTTTACAAGTTAAATGTCATGCTTGTACTACTTTAATCACCTTATTTTTTTCGCAGAATTCATTATAGTTCATTGTTATTTCACTCATTCTTAAATGAGACGGTATCACAGTGAGATCATCTTTATTTGGCCAAATATATATATTTTGTCTTAAAATGATTACTCATAACGTTTAGGTAATCACTTATAATTTTAATATAATTTCTTTTAATATAGTGGTAAAGTGATTACTTGTAACATTATTAACTTATGATCTTAAAGTAAGTAATCAATAGAAGAATTGAGCTATTATATGAATTCGTCTCATGGTGAGACAATCTCGATTTACAATGTGGTATTAAGCCATAAATAAAATTTTTAATTAACTAGACATTATGATAATCAAATATTCATTATCAAACGAACAGAGTCAGGATATAAGTTTTTACCAAGAACTATTCTCGTACTCACTTATCATAATTTTGGAAAATTTACTTTTAAAAATTCGACCTTTTACTTGTTCTCTTCTAAAAATTCCACCTTTTGATTATTTTTTAAAATTCGACCTTTTACCTCCATTTTCTTTTATAGTACATCCCTAACTAGCCTAAACAACCGGTTAATTGCAAGTTTTTAAAAAAAGAGAATAGGAAAATTTACTTTTAAAAATCCGATCTTTTGCTTGTTTACTTTTAAAAATCTCACCTTTTGCTTGTTCTCTTCTAAAAATCTGACCTTTTGTTTGTTCTCTTTTAAAAATATTGAATTTTTAAATTTATCCGATCACCGGTAAAAATGTCCTATAAAAGAAAACGGAGGCACAATGTTGGATTTTTAAAAAATAATCGAAAGGTGGGATTTTTAAAAGAGAACAAGCAAAAGGTCGGATTTTTAAAAGTAAATTTTCCTAATTTCTATAGTAAATTAATTACGAAGTAATGTAAGCTACTCCCCTTGTTCTTAAAAAATTGTCCATTATGGGTTTTTCAGTATTATTTTAATTAAATAGTGTGAAGTAATAATTGTATTGGTATTTTAGAGAGAAAAGACATTTAAATCAAAGATAAAATAAAGAAAAAAATGAAAATTATCATTGTCATTAATATAGATAGAATATATTTGGGGAAAATGAGAGGGATTATGAGGATATATTTGGAAAAAAATTCCCAAAATAACAAATATTTTAAAGTGAACAAATATATAAAATAAAACTACTTATAATAAAGTGAACAAACATGAAACAACGGAGCGAGTATATAAGGAAATTTCATCAGATTTCTGATTTTTGGAACTGTAAAATACTAATCATGATGCTATCATGCTATAGTAGCGTTTGAATGTAGAACAAAAAAACAAAGGTGAGGGAATAAAGCAGAGAGAGATAGAGATAATATTGTGTATTGAAAAAGAAAGAGGCGTACTCTAAAAAAACTTATTTTTTACATTTCCACATAAAAACTTATTTAAAAAAATAATATCAATGGAATGTCAATTTGGATATTAGAGAGAATATTGGAAAGCAGTTTAATTGATTAATGATACCACTTTTGTGATAAGTTAAGCAAATTAAAGTTAAAAGTTATTTCGTATTTATTCAGTAATATAATATAATACTTAATTCTATTCAACCTATTGATTTTATTTGATTTTTATTACTATTTATTCATCACTGTTAATTTTATATTTTATTCTTAATTTATATTTCACGTTATAACATAGTCAAGTGGGATCTTGTTTGTTTTATTCAATTCAATGCAAAGATCATTAATATATTAATTTTTTTATAATCTTTTATAATGTATATTTAGAGTTATCAGCGATAGACTTATTGCATTGATAAATATGCTCAATCTAATGGGACTATTAATTAACGTGAATAGGCGGGAATCATACAATATAATGCTATAAAAGAACTGAAAAATTCCGCATAACGATTTTATAAAGTTTTGCTAAATAGAGTGATTTTGTGATATTTATATGAATTTATTGCATTAATTGTGATTTTGATTATTAAAGCTAGTTAAGTTTTCAAATCATATCGTATCATATCATACAATATTATAAAAACTTATCTCAATTATTACATAGATTTTATTAGTATTATAATTTTATAAAGTTTTGCCAAATAGAGCATTTTTGCAGGTTAAAAGTGATTTTGTGATATTTATAAGAATTTATTGCATTAATTGTGATTTTGATTATTAAAGCTAGCTAAGTTTTCAAATCATATCATATCATATCATACAATATTATAAAAACTTATCTCAATTATTACATAGATTTTATTAATATTATAATTTGATAATTATAATATACTAATACAATTACATTTTTCTTTAAAAATTTATATTTTTAAATATTTCCATACTAACAAACTTCGTACATAACACGAGTTTGTATGCAAGTATTAGATAATAAGAGTTATTCATTGTTCGACTCGCTGTCAACTTCTTGTAATATCTCTTTCTATAAAATGGAATACAATTTTTTTTTAAATAATAATAACAATAATAATAATAATAATAATAATAATAGAATAACAACAACAACAAGAACAATAAGTATGTCAGATTTTATAATTCATATTGCAATATTTTACGCAAAAGAATTAAAAATATATAAATGATAAAAAGTAAATAATGATGATTATTTTATCATTAATGATTTAGAGATAGTTTTTTAAAATTCTAAAATGATAAAAATAAATCCACTAATTTTTAATTGAATTTCATCTCATCATGAGACGACCTCAATTGATTTAGGCTCCAACCTTAAAACAATAACTACAGCCCTATACAATTCAAATTTTATTGTTTATTTATGTTTTTTTAACTTTGGTCTATTTCATGTTGCCGTGAAAAAAGTCATACATACTCGAGATAAGTCTAGATAAAAGTGCATATCTCTAGTTGATGAGTTAGTATACTAGAATTTGTGGCAACGTGTTCATTTTCTAGACTTTTCGTTGCACTTTTTTTGAACTCAACAAATATCATAGAATTGCTTACCACAACTCCGTCGTTTCCATAATGATTGGAGTTAAAGATACACAACACCACTCTTTATTATCAATTAAAAATTTACTGATATATGAGTTTGTCTTATAATAAAGCTTGTCTTATAATGATATGGTATCATACAAAATTTATTAATTATATTTCAACGTTGATGATTTATTGTTATTTAAATATGAATTGAAAAAGTTATTTTTTTTACTAGGCCGAGGTATGAAAGTCTAGATGAAAATCGAATCCAAAATGTTATTTGAGGATAGTATTATTAATTTGCTCCAAATGAGAAAACATTCGATTCTTATGATTTGGAAAAATTGAATATACACAATCATATGTGTACGATCTACTATAATGAAGTAATAGATTATTTTCAGCAATCATCTACATGTGAATTCTCCTTATCCATTCATTTTGATTTATTAATATCTTAAACTATTTTCTTTCATCTTACTCAAACCATCTTAAACTATTTTCTTTCATCTTATTCAAACCATCTTAAACTATTTTCTTTCATCTTTAATATTTACAATTTTGAAACCCGTTCCTATATATATATATCTTCGTTTGAATTCTATCTCTAAAGGCATACTAACTCATCCATCAAAATATTTGCATTCACACTACTTCGATCTCCCTAATACAATCCTTTTTAAAGGTTTAATATTAATCCGTATTGTAGTGCTGGTTTAATGATTGTTCGATAGAACTTGCTATTTAGCTTTAGAGACACCTCGATCACATATAATATCCTATTAAACACCTCGATCACATATAATATCCTATTAGAGCAATAATTACTCACCATTAGATCCAAGGTATTTAAAGTATACATACGAAATAATTTCGATCTCTTAATAAATTACAGGGTCTTTACTTATCTCATTCATGCTAAGGTGACATTTTTATGTATTTATCTCACTGCAACTTAATTGAAACCTTTGTAATTCAAACGCTTGCCATAAGTAAGAGGGTTAAAAATATTATTTAAATAAAAAATTAAGGTGGGCAAAAGTTAGAACCTCAATTTCTTGTATAAAAACCATACTCATAAATAACTTTATATAGTAAAACATAGATTACAACAAAGATCCGTCATTGTTTAATAATATTTAAGCATTATATTTATGGGTTTTGAATCTTCTGAAATATCGTTTTTTAGAAACGTCTTTCAGGCTCAACCCATTAAAGTTTAAATTCACTTAATGTATCGTTGATGCCTACTTATAATATAGTTACCCAAAAGTACTTAAACCTACTTACAATATTCTTAATGTCTACTAAAAAACTTAGCCTACTAGCCTATTTACCATATCCTTAATGTCTACTTACAATATACTTAATGTCCACTGAGTAAGTAATTAAGTACTTACAATTTTCTAATGCCTACATACAATACTCTTAATGCCTACCGAGAAACTTACTCTATATTATTTTTTTTAGGTCAGCTAAATTAGAAATGATCTTTTAAATAGAGCATCTTTTACAAAAATTTGTGTTGAAATACAATGTTATATTAAATATAGTTTCATAAATATTACTCATCTTTAGATTTTTTTTTTTTACTTGTAATTGATTGAATATGGACTCACAATTTTCTATATAGGAGGACTAGTGTGGACTTTGTCGAAACTAATATTAGTGTGGACTAAGTCTTACACTCCACTTTACTATACACTCTACTCCATTCTACTTTACGAGAAGGACTTGTGTGGACTTGATCCACACTAATATTAGCGTGGACCAAATCTTCCACTCCACTTTACTATACTCTACTTCACTTCTCCATTCTACTTTACTCCCCTCCCCACTCTTCACTCCACACTTCCACTCTATTTCACTTTACTCTTATACTTTCACATTTTGTTTATTTCACTCTTATACTTAAAAAAAAAATTTTTAAATAAATAAAAATTTAAAATTTTATTTTAAATTTAAAATTTTAAAAATAAAATATTAAAAAATTTAAATTCAAAAATAAATTGAATTTTAAAAAACTAAAAATTAAAAAAATTTTAAAAAATTAAAAAATTAAAATTAAAAAATAAAAAATTTAGAAAAAATAAAAAATTTAAAAAATTTAAAAATTTAAAAATTTAAAATTAAAATTAAAAGTTTTAGAAAATAAAAAATTTAAATTTAGATTAAAAATTTTAAAAAATTAAATTAAATTATTTTTTTTCTTTTTTAAAAAAATTGAACCTGAAACAAGGGAGTGAGAAATTAGAAGTAGAGTAGAGAGTATGAGCGACAAATTGGTCCATCTAAAAGTTGATGTGGACCAAGTATACCTTAGACTTTTTCTTTCTATAGAATGGTGAATCTTTGTTGTAATAAAAAAATACAAAAAAAGGATATGTTAATAAGCTATGTTGTTGCCTTTTAAATTCTTTAAATCCATTATTTCATTAGATGACATTTTTTAAAATATCATTACCAAATTATGTATTGGAGGAACAAAAGTAAAGCAAGCACTAACAATACCTTATGAAACGAATATATCAAAGTTTTTCAAAAGCAAAGATGCAATTAAAAGAAAATTATAAATATTAAAACGGATAAAACTTAAAAGTAAATATCAAACAAAAACAACATATTCTATAAGTTAATATAAATATTTCAAAACTACATCTTGAATATAATTCCAAATTATTAGAGGATTTAGTTTAATTTCCCTTTGCTCTTTCTTATTGAATAAGAACATTATATAGATATAACGTTTGAGCTATTCTAAATAACAATGTATTTACAATATATTCTAGAAATATTTACATAATAACATCTAAATATAATATTTAATAAAATATATAAGTATATATTATATTTTTAGTACACCCTACCAATCGAAGCATAATGTTTACAAATACTTAGACTAGATTTAAAATTGTTAAAAAGAATATAGGAAGCCCTTTAGTAAAATGTATGCAATTTGATTCTGGCAAGGAATATGATGAACATGGATCTCGCCACATTATGTATATCCATCTTAATATGTTTAGTGCAGATTAACAGAGAGATAAAGGCACTAACATTATCACAATAGACTAGAGTGGCTTTTGGGATAAAATAGTGAAGCTCAAGTAATGAATTGCTTAGCCAGCAAGTCTCTAAAACTATATTAACAACTCCACGATATTAAGCCTCGGAACTAGATTTAGACAGGGTGTGTTGTTCTTTAGAGGACTATGAGATAAGATTATTACCAAAAAAACGCAATAATCCAAAGTGGAGCAATGAGTGTCGGGACACTTGGCCCAATCTGCATCCACTACAAAAAAATTACAAATTTCCGACAAAAAGTTTTCCAACTAACCGAAACAGTCGGAAATTTCCGACTGATTTTTCGATTGACAGGCGTTAGTCGGAATTATCGACTAAATTGCTACTAAATTTATTTTGGGTCGCAATTTAAAATTGGCAAAAAAAAGGAAATTTATATCTTATTTTTCCCGACTAATTTCCGACTGAATTTTAGTCGGAAAATTTCCTACCATTTTCCGACCAAAATTCGGTCAGAATTTAGTCGGTGGCATTTCTCAATAACCGACAATTTTCTATTTTCCGTACTAATCATTTCACATTGGTTAGTGGAATTAAGTTGCATTTCATATGAATAAGTTGACCAAATTTGTGAATGCATATAACTGTATGCAATTAATTAATAGAAAACTACATTAAAAACTCTAATTATGTGCGATTTAAATATAAAATTACCAATAATTGATTAATATTTAAAACTCTCAATTTTAGGCCCAATTTAAATTTAAAGTCCAAGATGACTTATAATCGAATAAATTGGTTTTAGTAGAGTAGTAATGGAATCCAATTGTATTTATTAATCATCTCACCTTCTTTGACCTTACACGACCCTTCACGTACCCTCCCATTTTAACAAAATGGTAACCGGTTAAACAGGTTATGAAATTGTATCAGTGCTTTAAAATTAAAATAGGCCTAAAGTTGAGAGTTTTGAATAATAATCAATAGTTGGGAGTTTTATATTTAAACCGCAAATAGTTGGGAGTTTTAAAAATAATTTTCCCTCGTTATTAAGTTTTTTTTATTTTTAATTAACTAGTTTTTAATTTAATTAATAATACAACTAATACTTTATAATAATAATATATTAATTATATTATACTATTACGTCAAGTATGAGTAACAATATACTAATACAACTATTACAAGTAATAATATACGAAGAATGCTGTAATACTCGAATTTCCTCCCGCCCTTTACGATTTTGGTTTCGTTTAAGGGGTAATACGAATAATAATATACTAATTAATAATAATAATAATATAATAATACACTAATACAACTAATAATAAATTAATACGATTAAGAATATACTATACAACTAATAATAAACTAATACCACTAATAATACGACTAATTATATACTAATACCACAAGAGTAGTATTATGCTAATACAAATAATAATATATTAATACTATATTAATATGACTAATACAATGACTAATATTATTACGAATTATTATAAACTAATACAACTAATAATATATTAATACTACCCCTAATTAGATGCTGATGATATACTAATGCGACTTATTATTAGTATTATGATATACTAATAAGATATAATAATAAGGATCTTTGACCAGCAATAGCCTTAAAGTTTGCTCAATTTCAAATAAACAGCCTCAAACTTCGTTTTTTACCAACAACAGCCTTCAACTTAGGAAACACGACACCGATACAGCCACTTCACCGGATGATCTGCTAATTGACCGTTGACCATGCACAATGACCTTTGACTTTCCCTTAATTTTACTAATTAAACCTAATTACCCAATTATCCCTAATTAAACCCTTCTTCCCCAACCTTTCTCTAACCCACCTCAATCACCTCCATTTTCCTCCTTCACCACCACCACCACCATTAAAACCCCTCCTTTAACAACAACCCAATTAAAAGCCCCTTCATCAAATTCTGTTTCCTTAACAAAATTCTATTAGGGTTTCTACATAACTGAAATTTGCTCAATGAAGAGCAAATTGGAGGTCGAAAATCCTTAAAAGGAACACTTGGGTTAATGGAAGATAAAAGACTAAATGGTTTCATAACAAGCATCTTATAGTGATCATAAGCTACTTTTCAAACCATTTTCATCTAATTATGCCAATGCACTTGTGGATTTAAATCTTTCCCTTCCAATTATCTAAATAACTTTAAAAACAACAATAATTACACCACAATATCATCTCCCACCATAAAACAAGGGGGAATTTAGGGAAAAACTGATAACCAAGATTAGCAAACTGTATTTCATACCTAGAAAACAGCGAAAATGAAAAAAAAATCGAATTTGAATCCCAGAAAGAATTTGAATCCCAGAAAAAATTTAAATCATAACAAACGAAAAGTAGCTTATGAACACTATAAGAAGGAGCTTTTAATTGGGTTGTTATTAAAGGAGAGGTTTTAATGGTGATGGTGGTGGTGGTGTTGATGAAGGGGGAAAATGGAGGTGATTGAGGTGGGTTAGAGAAAGGTTGGGGAAGAAGGGTTTAATTAGGGATAATTGGGTAATTAGGTTTAATTAGTGAAATTAGGGGAAAGTCAAAGGTCATTGAGCATCACTACAAGAAACCTAGGCTTTAGTGGCATATGTTTTAGGATTTAGTGGCATTTGTAAATGCCACTAAAGGTTGTCGCGACATTTAGACAAATGTCACTAGATCCTATGTCGCGAAAGCTAATAGTGGCATTTGAGTTTATGCCACTATAACTTTCAAAAAATGCCACTAAAGCCTTATATCCAAACCAAATGTCTTGCCTCTCATTTCTTCCAATAATATGTTTGATCATGCTTTGATTGAACTTATCAAGCTAATTGAGGCAAAATATTTTCCTTTCAATTAAGATAACATCAAAGATTCATATTACAATCACATTAAGGTTCAATATACAAACTTTCATCTTTCAATAAAAATAATACAAAATTTTAATATTTAACAATAATGTCATATATTCCAAAAAAATAAAACTTCATAGATTGATATGGTGTACTCCCAGCATCTTTGGTCTTCGAAACTTGAACAAAAAAGATCGTATACTATTTGCATCCCTTTTTAGGTTGGAAAAATGGACAACTGCGAAGGTTTGAAAAAAATAAATCATTATTAGCATCTTACTCAATTGAAAAATAATAGAAAATCATAAGATCCACTTGTAAATAAACGCACATAATTTAAAAACACAATTGTCAGTATTATATAAATATGAAAGGAGCAATCGAATGTACCTTTATCATATATTGTAGTCTTCAAAAATTCTTCTAGCAAAAACCACCTCCTTCAACATTTTTATCTCATTATACATCATAGTTTGAGCATTAGCATTCTCCCTCAATTTGTCTTCAAATTTATCTTTCATTTTCTTCAACAAACACTCCATTTTTTCTATACATACATCATGATCATCTTCAAAATAGGTTTTATCTTGAACATGAGAAAGAAATTTAAAAGGTTTTGGAGTTCTTTAATATCGATTACTAGTACAATAGATAATCTTTAAAATAGTATACATGACCATCCACAGCCTTATACCAAAACAAGTTATATACATTTCATTAAGCTTTGTACAATAGATAATCTTTAAAATAGTATTTATTATTATACAAGAGATGTAGCCACTTAAAATGTACCTTCTCATCAGCGTAGCAAGCAAAACTTTTAGATCCACCAGTATGTACCATAGTTTGCAATTCACGACTCCTTCGATTTGTTTCCGAGCGTTTCTATGTAAATAAATTATTTCACTATTGATCAGCAATACTTATTATATTATTTCAAACCATTTTATACAATCATTTAATACCACATTCTTACCTTTCCAATAGAGGAATTCCAATATGAAACTAGCCAGCTCCATTGGTCTTGACACACATGATCAGGCTTGTTTCTCAATATGTATGCTACATTCCCGTAATGAGAGTCATAATGATGTTCTTTTAATTCTCTCTTGAAATTACTCCACTTCCTTCCCAATGATTGCAATATATATTTTTCTTCGAGCGAATGACGGATGATGAATTTTGTGTAGAATAAAGAAGAGTCAAAAATAGCAAACACAACATAATATGAGATTTCTTGCTAATGATTGATAAATAATGAAACACCTTTACAATGTCGAGCAATCTTTCTTTGGTACTTTTCTCCAATCAGAGTATTTAAGGCAACATAAATAATTAAAACTGAAGCTACTTTGTCATTTAGATTTCCTCTCAACGCAACAGGAAGAAGACATTGCATAAGCACATGACAATCATGACTTTTGAGTGCAATTAGCGTCTGGTGTTTTTCAACACATCGAGCTATATTAGATGCATACCCATCAGGAAACTTAACATTCTTTAAAACTTCTAGAAAGTTCTTCTTACCCTCTTTACTCAAATGAAAACAAGCAGGCGGCAAATATATCCTCCTTGATGGGCGTCGTACAGGCCATAGTTTCCTTCGAATTTGAAAATGCTTAAGGTCACGCCTAGCCTTCAAATTATCTTTGGACTTCTTTCGATCATTCAATATTGTGTAAACCACATTATCACAAACATTTTTTTCAACGTGCATCACATCGAGATTATGGCGCAAAAGATTGAATACCCAATAAGGAAGTTCAAAGAAGATGCTCCTCTTCTTCCATGTATGCATTGGAACACCAGTTGGTGGGATATTCTCCTTGCCTAAAGTGAAACTTATACTTTTCAATTGATTCAACACTTCTCTTCCCGAAGGTGGCATGGATGTTGTGGCCTCATTTAAAAATTCTTGATGGTCCATAAAATAGAATTTTTGACCATATTTTAAACGTTTGGCATGGTATTTCACGTTACATGAAGAACATCCAAATTTTCCATATATATTCCAACCAGACAAATTACCTAGAGCAGGAAAACCATTTATTGTCCAATGTAATGCTGCATGCATTCGAAAAACTTCTTCACTTGAAGCATCATAAGTAGGTACACCAACCTCCCTCAATTCTTTTAATTCCTCAACAAGTGGTTGTAAGTAAACATCAATGTCATTACCCGGGGCTTTAGGGCCAGGAATTAATAAAGACAATATGAAGTGTTCTTTCTTCATGCACAACCACGGGGGTAGATTGTAAGGTATTAAAATAAAAGGCCAAATGCTATATTTGCTATCCATCCTAGCAAAAGGATTAAAACCATCACTAGCAAGCCCTAATCTCACATTACGAGGCTCAATACCAAATTCTTTAAAATTTTTGTCAAAACTTTTCCAAGATTCAGAATCAGCAGGATGCCTTAGAACACTATCCTCATCTATACGCTTTGTTTTATGCCATGTCATTTCACTTGCTATTTTCGATGACATAAATAGTCTCTTTAACCTTGGTTTTAAGGGAAAATAACGCAACACTTTAGCTGGTATTTTCTTTTTTTTCCTCTGAGATCTAGTTGCATTGTTAGACTTCTCTTTTTGAACCTTCCATCTAGAAGAATGGCATATGTGACACTCTTGAGCATTTTCATACTCCTTCCAAAATAGCATGCAGTCATTGGGACATGCATCTATTTTTTCATAAGAAAGTCCTAAACCTTCAATTATTTTTTGTGACTCTTGGAAAGAACTTGGTAAAGTCTCACCTTCAGGCAAAATATCTTTTAATAATTTAATCAACACATCAAATGATTTGTTAACCCAACCAAATCTACACTTAATATTGTATAACTGCAATGTAAAAGATAATCGATTATATTTTTTGCACCCTGGATACAGTTCTTTATCAATATCTTGCACCAACTTATTAAAAATTTCAACATCAGGGTGAAGAATATTTAAAGTTTCATCACCAAATACCTCTTGAGTCGTTTCATTTTCCTCTAAATTCATAGGTTCTACTTCGGTTGGGATCCCAAAAATATCACTCAACATTGCCATCATATCATCACCATCACAAATTTCGACATTGCTTAAAGAGTCTTCCAACACTTCATTCATACTTTCAGAATTAACTGTGGACAATGATTCGCCGTGACAATACCATACATCATAACTTTTCATAATACGATTCATCACCAAGTGGTCAAACATCTCATCTTTAGACCTATATAAACGATTGACACACTTTGAACATGAACATGGAACACTCCCATCCTTATTATTTCTAAAAGCAAACTCCAAAAATTCAATAACTCCACTTAAATATTCCACTCGATTATCACTATAAATCCATTGTCTGTTGTTATGGTCCATGATTCTACAACAAATTAAACATCATTACAACAATATTACACCAAAATTGATAATATAGTGTTGAACAAGGTAGTAGCAGTACATTAACACGGGTGAAGGCTTTGAATTTTTATTATTATTTATTATTACTAATAATCATAATTACTAATAACACAACAACAAAACACAATATACATGTGTAATAAAAAACGTCATAATTACTAATAATCAATGCTAAAAAACAGTCAGGTCAATCCTCAACATTCAATCACAGTTTCCAATCCAACAAGAAATTTATGGTACTCAGAAATAAGAAAGTAAATTGAGTTTTGAAAATTTATACCTTCCAACACCAAAAAAAGTCAACTCTCAGATAATCACTTTTCTTAAGCCGAATATGTAGCTAAACCGATCTTGTACAAGCTGAAAACAAGTAATCAAAAAATCAGATACAAATAATTGAATTTGAGTGAAGAAGATACAAATAATCGAATTTGAGTGACGAAGATACAAAATGAAGCTAAATTGACCGAAGATGAAATAATCGATACAAATAATCAGTTTGAGTAAAACTAAACAGCATAACACCATCACTGTCAGCACAACAACACAACTGATCAAAAGCAAATCAGTTTGATCAAAACCAAACCTCACAACTGATCAAAAAAGATGATACATGATGGGTGCATCCTTCCTCGAGCATTCACATTTCACACTATCATCAATATTGCTTTTCATAATTTCAAGTCCCTATTAATATTAAGTGTATTGTTATGATTAATTGTTTGGTATAAAGATAAATATGAGAATGAAAAAAATAGAAAAATCTAAAATCAAAGACAAACGACAAAAACAAAAATCATACTAATGAAAAACCGAAAAATCTAAAATCAAAATGAACAATAAAAATAAAAAAACGAAAATACGAACATACCTAAAATCTAAATCCAAATAATTAAAATCTAACCAAAAATCTAAAATCAAGATGAAAATGTTGCTTACACTGAAGATGAAGTGGAGTTTCTTACAAGATGAAAAGTACAGTCATGACGATCGACATTGTAAAGGTGTTTATGCGCCTGTGGAGTTAATTATAAGCAATTATTCAACAAGATGAAAATGAAGATAGGAGAACAACGCATTTGTCCTAAAATGTTGCTTAATTCTAGAGCCTTAGGTTAGTTTATTGATTAATCAACGCTAAAAATGTTGCTTACACTGAAGATGAAATGTTCAACAAATTCAATCTTGTTGAAGATGAATGTCTGGTAATGGAAGGTTTGGATTGATTTTTAGAGAAATTGGGTATTTTAGAGAGAAGAGATTATGCTATTTCTTTGTTTCTTACACTGAAGATGAAAGATTTTTAGGAGTTAAGGAGTGTGTATTTTCAAATAAATATTTGGGTTGTTAAAAAATCTAGAATTAAATTCATTTTTTTTCAAAAATAAATTTATTTTTTTTAAATCAAAAATCTGGAATTCTGTTTTTATTTAAGAAAATATTTGACTTTTTAAAAAAATTAGTGTACAATTTATTTTTTTTTAATTTTGTTAATGCTATAGTTTTTTAAAAGGTGGAATTTATTGATTTTCTTCTTTGTTTTATGAGCATTTAGTAACAAAAAAAATAAATGTCACTACATATGCCACTAAAACTTTGATTTAGTGGCATTTTAATCAAATGCCACTAAATATATGTCACTAAAGATAGAATGTGTTGTAGTGCATGGTCAACGGTCAATTAGCAGGACATCCGGTGAAGTGGTTGTATCGATGTGGTGTTTCCTAAGTTGAAGGTTGTTGTTGGTAAAAAACGAAGCTTGAGGCTGTTTATTTGAAATTGAGCAAACTTTAAGGTTGTTGTTGGTCAATGATCCTAATAATAGTAATAATAATAATAATAATAATAATAATTAAGCGGAATCGAAAATCTGATTCGCCTCTCTCTCCCCTAATGAGGCCACTGCTTGCTGGTTGAGGAACTTATAGTTGAGCCTTGTTGCTAGTTGGCTTATTTTGTTGTTCTTGCTTGTTTCTTTTGTTGTAGTTGATTAAGCCAATCTTGTTAAGCCGTATGTGGCTGTTTGAGATATCCCGGCTTCTCCTGTACACATGAAGAGTGAGGCGGGGATACTCTTCCTAGAAGGTGGGCCCCACTTTCACACTGATGTAACTAATAGGGAGAAACCTGGATATCTGGGTTTATACTCTTTTGTAAAGCTTTGTTTTGTGTTAATAGAAAATTGCTTGACAAAAATAATAATAATAATTAATAATAATAATAATAATAATAATAATAATAAAATTACCCTTAATAATAAAAAAATAAAATAATAATAATAATAATAATAATAATAATATAGATTAAAAGAACTAATATTATACAAATAAAGCATAAAGGTACAAGTCATTAGCTAATATATACAATAACATTACAAATCATATCATGAAATATCACTTGTTCTGGTGGGCGAAGTGTTGTGCATTGATACTTGATGTCTCAGGTTCAATGCCTGTCAGATGCATTTGGTGGGTTGCCAAGTTGGTAGGTGATGTGGCACAAGTAGGCGCGTGTGGAGCCACGTGGGCATGACATGGCAATGATGTGGCGATTTTCAATCAACAAAAAACAAGTTCTTTTTTTTCTCCAACCAGTTGGGTGGTCGGAAATTTGGTCGAAAAATTTTTATTTTTATTTTTTTGTCATTTTGGGTTGAATTCTTAAATTGTGCTTAGTGACTAATTTCCGACTATATGGGCAGTCGGAAATTTTCAACTAAAAGGTTAGTAGGAAATTTCCGATTAATTTCCTACTGAATTGTTTTACCGACCAATCTGAGCCGACTAACCCAGAAAAGTCGGAATTTAGTCGGTATAGCCAGTGGCGGATCCAGGGTTCAAACTCCCACCGGGCACCAACAAACAAAAAAATTTCGACAGTTTCAGCATAGTATAATTTGTAAAATAAGCAACTAAAAGATTTTTATTCCTACAAAAAGACTTTTACAAACACAATATACCCAACCCAAAGCCTAAGAAATATAAAAGCAATCAATTAACATTATCCTCACCTCAATTGACGTCAAACCAAAATATTAATAAAGTTCAATTTACGACATTTTTCCAACTATATCCTCACTTCTAGAAGTAGCTTATATTTACGCACAACCTTAAATAAAAAATTTAAATTATGTTTAGGGACAAGGATGTACATAACTTGAAAAGCATAGAAAAATACACAAAATGTGAATGTGGTATATAGATATTAAATACTCTCTCCGATCCTTAAAGAAGTTCCCACTTTCCATTTTGGGGTATTTCAACTGTTGTTCCCATAAGGAATCTTTCCATTTATATCACAAATTTTGGACAAAAATAACTTTCTTTATATACTTTTTTTAATATTTACCGTCCCCACTTTTCCTCCATCAAATTTATTATTCAATAAAATAATATCTCCACTATCTAAAAGATTCCACTTTTCTTAATTTTCGTGAACATTCCCTATGGGAACATCAATAAGGAACAGAGGGAGTATATAATACAAACCAACAAGTCTTGTATGTTAGACCTTGTCCCCGTTAGACGGACCCATACAAGCTCATTTAAAGATTTTTAAACAAAATTAATTAAGTAAATTGAAATGTAGTTAAACAGAACATACTTAATAACTAATTCTTTTTTTTTTAAAAAAAAGTAAATATTAAACTAACCCATATCAAGCAATCTCACGATGTGACGGTCTTAATAAAACATTTATCTTTTCAAAAATCCCAAAGTACCTCAACATAACACAAGTACAACTAGGTATATGCAAAACCATGAGTATCCTAGCTCCTAGGTATATGAAAAAGGATTTACCATATGAGTATCATATCCCCTAGGTAAATGAAAAATTCATTCTAACCTTTCTTCAACCTCCGCCCACACTTCCATTGAAAGTATTATTAAAACTTTAATTCTTGTTACAATGGTTGTAATTTACCAAAATCTCTTCCTTGTTTGCAATATCCTTCATCTTTCCTTCTCATGCTTTCTCTTAACTTTCTTATTAATTTTTTTTTAAAACATTGTCCCTGGGGCACATGCCAAGGGGTTCCCCAAGGTAGATCCGCCCCTGTATAGCTCTATACCGACTAAACTCCAACTATTTCAGACAGTCGGAAAGTTGCACTTTTTTGTAGTGATCTATATATCATAATAATGAAGAATTAGCAGATTTGTATAAGTGGAGGCCCAAATCATGTGTATCTAGGATGTCGTGAAGGATATGATGTAGAGTATCCATAAGGGCAACACGAGGAGCATGCATGAACAGATATATCTGTTGAACTACATAGGAGATATCAGGTCGACTGAAAGTTAAGTGCTGAATGGAACCAGCTAAGCATTAGTATAGAGAGGGATTATGTAACACCCTACCTAATATCTACCTGATTAAGCTAAGGTGCTACTATATGTATTCTAAATTTACCTTTAATAAATCTTTAAATTGCACTATAAATGTAAAATTCAACTTTAATAAATAATTTAATGTAAACTTAAAATCAAATATAAATAAACTCAAAGGTACCTACAACCTCATTAAAGAATAAGTTTCAAATACTAAACCTTATTCATTGTCTTAAAATCCATTAATTGGTCAACTATTAGTAAAATTCAATTACTAAACTAAAGCTACTACGAATTGATAAAATAAATACTAAGATATATTACGTCACTCCGCAATATCCCTGCTTATCAATCGTCAGCTTCCGTAATTCACCTGGAATCTAAAAATCAAAACGAAAATGTGTCAACTACGAAGATTGAGCGAGTAGACACACCTCATGTAAAACATTTCTATATTTTCAATAAACATGCTTTCACAAACAAGGAGAAGAGAATAACACATAATATTAAAATGAAAGTCCTAGACCTTCGTGCGCACTAAGTATCTAGTTGAGAGGATACTCCATAACTCTAGGATTATGTCTCTCTCGGGTGAAGCTAGCCAAATTCTCAATGGCAACTTGCCTCAAAATATAGCATAGATCCAAATGTCTCATGCTCACAATATCTTATCAAGGAGGATAGATCCATGGTCTTTTAAGTATCACCAGGCCCGGTTCTAAGCCCATTCCGGATAGCCGAGCGCCTAGTGCCTCTTGAAACAAGGGGCCTCAAAAATTAAATTGTGTTGTTAATGTAAGAAAATATTACTGGAGTAGTCGGTAAAAGTCTCAATTGCTAAACTCCAATACGTTGGTTCGAATCCTTTTATTACCAAAAATGTTTTTTTGATTTTTGGAAATTAATCAAATGGGGCCCGCTTTTAATGTCATAAATATAAATAAAGTTTAATGTTGATTCTCACACCATCAGCCTGCTTTCTTCTTCTTCACACCTTACTCTTCCTATTCTCCAAAATTTGTTAATTTCTACATTAATCACATTATTTTTTTTTTTTGGTAAATTAACATTCATTTTTTTAAAATCATATTTGCGAAGCACTATGTCACAAAAGAGCTAGACTAAATGGTCTTGTGTTGATGGCAATTGAAAGCCTTATATTGGAGTACGTAATGTTGTATATGTTGTAGATGATTTTGCTTAAAGAAATTTGAAATGGGCAAAAGTATTTAAATGATTTATTTGTAAACTGTGTTTTGTATTTTAAGTAATTTTAGAATACACGATTCAAATACATTTTATCTTAAATTATTTTTCTTGAGTGGAACTACTTTTTTTTTTTTGATATTATGACGGGCCCCATTTTCAAAGATATTGAAAAAAAAATAGGGCCTCATAAATCTTTGCTACGCCCCTGAGTATCACTCCACATAACAAATACACAATATCAAATATGTAATTTTCATGTAAAAAATTTCAGTATTAATTATATTGCACATAGTTAGAAAGATTAGACTGGCCAATCTCTTTTTGAAAGAGAGGCACTATCTACTAACCTGTAGCTCCGCTGTCGGGTGCCGGTCACCAACAGCTACTAAGATTAACAAAAGGGTTCCTCTACGAAGTCGCCGCCTAAACCAAACACTAGTACAATAAATCTAATTTGCTGCTATTTATTTGCTACTTAAATCTCAAACATTGCAAATAATGTAATCATTGCTACTGTTTTGACAATTCACAGCAAAAAATATTTTTTTGCTACTATTTTTAACATTAACAGCAAATAAAAAAATTTATTGTCGTTTTTCTATTGAACAATAGCAAAAAGCTATAAGACAAGTCACTCACTTAACCCTCCTTTTTTCTCCCAGTTGAAAAACCTTACATTGCTATTTACCCTTCTATTTACTCTAATTCTCTTCGCACATAATAATTTTTATTTGTTGTGGTTCTTTAATTAACAACAAAAAGCTTTTAGGTATTTGTTGTCCCCTTTATTTGTCGCATTTCTAAATTGAGCAGCAAATAAGCACATTTATATAGTATCAAATGACGTTAATTCTACTAGTGAAACAATAATATCGATTACTAAAAGTAATCGTGTCGATATATACTATGTGATATAAGACTTAGACTCAATTAAATTTATCCTATTGCATCTCCCTTACAAAAATGAAATACTTCAATCCCAAATACTAAATCACAACCTAGCGTACCTCAAATGTCTCCAATTCCTCTCGTTATTTTGATTAGAAGCTTTAAATTATAACTTATAAGTAAATTCAATTAATCGAGAAAAATGAAAGAAATGGGTCAAAGAATGTTAGGATGCGTTTGGAAACACACATTTAATTTCAGATTGTGGATTTCAATTATGAAATCATAATTAAGAATTTGAAATGACAAGAATTGGGGTGTCATTCTCAAATCCTCATTTTAATTAACTACTTTTATAACATTGGTGGATTTGGCTCAAATCCAAATTTAAATTCTTCTTATTGTCAAACACTAACTTTAAGTCAAATCTATATTTGCAAATGAAATCATTATTCCCAAACATACCATTAAAGAAATCAAAAGAAAAAAAAAAACATTCTGATTATGATTAATTACAAAAAAGAATTAGGCGAGTATATTTGAAGAAAAAAAATACTAAATAAAACAACAAAATATATTAATTAAATAAATCAGACAGACATGAAATAAGTTCATACATGACTCTTATTGAAGTTAGAAGGATATCTAATTTTTTGGCAACTCCATTTATCATTAATAAAAAAGAATTAAATAAGTAGTTATGACTGATTCTTCCGATCCTACCAACGATCCTAGCCGATTCTTACCAATCCCACCAACGATCCTGACCGATTCTACCGATCCTATACACGATCCTGATTGATTCCGATCCTATGTACGATTCTAGTCGCTGGCACCGATCTGGGTCATAGGATCATATCCAAAAAGGTTTAAAGTCAACAGAACATATATAAATTAAAAGTGGTAAAAATTTAATTTAATGTCATTAGGGTGCTATTTGCTCAATCTATTTTTGGTTTTGCTCCAAGCTCTTTTAATTCTTATTTACACATTTAACTAATCTTTTATCTCATACATATATTTCTTCTTATTTTCTACTTCCTCCGTTCCATTTTACTTGCAACACTTACCGTTTTTGGAAGTTTCATATTACTTGCAACATTACTATTTTTGGCAAAAATAATCTATTTACTTTATCATCACTTTATTCCTACCTCACTATCACCATCAATCATACATCATTCCATTAATTATTTAATATACCCACAAGTCACAACCACTATCTAATTATAATAATTTTTTTTATTTTTACCCCACATAACACCATCAATCAAAAATCATCCCTATTTTTACCATACTGATTTGACGACCCTTAAAAAATGTGTCAAACCCAATGGTGCAACTAAAATAGAACGGAGGTAGTATAAAAATAAAATCACTTTATCTAATTTTGATTTATTGTACAAATTATTGGCATGTTGATAAGTCAACTGATTGTGACAAGCTCATCTAATACTTCCTCCGTTCCATTATACTTGTTACATTTCACTTTTCACGCATCTTAATGCATTATTTTGTTTATTTGTATGAAGATTCTACAAATCTAAAAATATAAAAAAAATTAATACTCCTTCCTATTCTCCTTAGATGTCCCATTTATTTTTAGGGCATTATTCATTTATCACTCTTAAATTGTATTTTATTATTAATCTATAAGTTAAAATATTATGGGGATCTTTTATAATTTTTAATCATACATAATTAAATATATTAAGGATTGAATAAGTGCATTGAATAGAGTGCATAAAGTAAATGAGACACGTAAGATGAATAGGAGGGAATATTATGATAGTATGCGATTAGATGATTCAAACAAGATCCCACTGAACTATATTTTTACTTACATATTAGTCGCAATATATAAAATAAACTTGATGGATGAATAGTGCACATAATCAGAATGTAGCAAGTATTTCATAACGGAATAAGTATAAAGAATTGAAAATTGCTGGCTTCAATGATTAGAGAAATATATATAAAAAAATGACAATGAGATGTGCATTTATTCAATTATTCTTACTACTATCTTAAGATCTATCCACATAAAGATCTCAATCTAATCATGTCTTTCTTATATATAAGTATATACTCCATACGTATATTATTATTATTATTATTATTATTATTATTATTATTATTATTATTTTGTTTTTTTTAGAGACTAAAATTTATATTTAAAAGGATGTGGGGCTCAGTTTGTTGCACGACTTCCACCAACTTCTTGTAAAATTTCTAACGATGAAATAACTTACGGTTTAATAATAATAATAATAATAATAATAATAATAATAATAATAATAATAATAATAATAATAATAATAAAAATAATAATAATAATAATAATAATAATAATAATAATAATAATAATAATAATTAATTGTGAATTACAACCTTAATGTTTATGGGTTTTGCGAATTACAGCCTTGATTTTTTTTTTGTGCGAATTACATCCACCATGTTTTAAAATTGACCAGTGTTTAGGCAAGGTGACCGGTTCCGTACAGAAATTACCGTTAACCACCAATTTTACCTTTAATTTCTGATTTTACTTTTTTTTTAGTTTTCTTTTTTCTTTTTTTCATTTAATTTTTTTCCCATTCTCTCTCCTTGTTCTTCCCCAATTACTCATTTTCTCTCGACCTCCATTGTAGCACATCAAAGAGCTTAAAATTGCTCTTCCCCAATTTTTTTTACCAATAATTTATCTTTTTTTTTAAAAAAAATAAATTTGCTGTAGTAAGCCATCTGATCACCGGGTTTACTCTAGGAAAATATTCCTCAAAGTTGAAATTATTCACAGTTAATCAATAGATAAGATTATTATAGAAAAGTCATAAATAACTTGGATTATTCTAGGCAAATTTTCCTTATTTATATGGTTTATAACATTTTATCAATAAATACTTAAATTTACTCTCTTTATTTTTTGAAAAATTTGATCCTAAAGGTGTGAACTTTGCCTGATTTGCTTCTAAAGATTCGAACTTTCGTTAATCTTATAAAGGTTCGAACTTTGTGAGTCATCCGCTTTTAAAGGTTCGGATGACCTGTAAGTCTGTAACTGGATGAAAAGGTCATCTTCATCTTCATCATCATCTTCTTTACTTCTTCGTCTTCATCATCTTCATCATCTTCATCTTCTTCCACCATTTCATCATCTTCATCTTCTTCCACCATTTCATCATCTTTTTCCATCATTTCATCATCTTCATTATCTTCTTCTCTCCATCCTTCTTTTCTGCAAAAACATTATCAAATTCAAAGGATTTAGAATTTTCTCTCTCCTTCTTGATGATGAACAACAAATGCAAAAACATGAGACACATACATCATTTGAAGGCTTAAATTAAAGTATTGAATCTCCTCAGATTAC
Organism: Amaranthus cruentus; assembly: GCA_019425755.1. Lineage (NCBI taxonomy): Eukaryota > Viridiplantae > Streptophyta > Magnoliopsida > Caryophyllales > Amaranthaceae > Amaranthus > Amaranthus cruentus. The sequence continues at coordinate 20,166,363 of CM033459.1, forward strand.
CCAGCTGGTAAGTGGTATCTAAGGAGTATAGATCAACAATGGCGGCCACCATATCAATAGCTTCTTTGGCAGAAGATGCACAAACTCTGTTTCTTCTCCCTTAAGAAGATACTGTTGATTACAATGGCCACCTTGCTATTCGATCCAAACATGGTCGTTGGAGATCCGTTTCTTTTATCATTGGTTTGTTACTTTCTTCCAATTTCTTTAAATTTCAATAGTTTAGTTTAAAGTTCTCCAGAATTTTTCTGGGTTTTTAATGTACTAATTGTATTTGAAGTTTGTGAATGATATCCATAAATGGGAGTAGAATTGGGGATTCAAAAAAATCAGGTTGAGGTTTATGAAAAAAGTCATGAGTAGAATTGGAGTAGAATTGATTAAAATTGGTGTTGAATTGGGGATTTTTGTAGTGAGGTTGAAGAAACCATTGATGAAGAGGTTGAAGAAGCCATTAATGGAGGTGTTTAAGGAAGAAGGTGTTGAGGAAGAAGATGGTAACCTGATATTCCAGGTTACTAAAACCGGTTGAACCTTTAAAAATGGATGACCCCCAAAGTTCGAACTTTTATAAGATAAACAAAAGTTCGAACCTTTAGAAGCAAATCAAGCAAAGTTCACACTTTTAGAATCAAATTTTCCTTATTTTTTTGTTCTTGTTTAATTTTTGCACAATTTTCAAATCAATTTAAAGCCTCAATATCTTTAATTATTTATTATAAAAAATTAAAAAGTATGATAATAACTTATATACTAAGATGAATCTAACGAGATCGCAATTTGAATGAAAATAAAATTGTTACAACATTTGACAACTTTGATGAATTAAACGATGAATTAAACGTTAAAATGATAAAATAAACATTTGAGAGCATAATAATGGTTTAGGGTAATTTATAAAGACAACAACCAATACTTAATAAGGAAAAAAAAACGTCAAAATGGTGAATTAAACGAAAATTGACAAGAATATAACGGAAAATGCTACGGCAGTAAGATAAGACATAAACTAGATACTCTCATATGGAAAAATCTTACACAAGTACTACCACTAACATTTCATAAAAGTTCGATGACACCATGTAGAATTTTCCAAATATATATTATATGAATTCTCAACAATAAAATCCCAACTTCACTTACTTCACTTATCATCTGCTTAGTGGCATTACATGGAGAATTTTGAGTTATTTGAGCATTCAGGGGGTGTTTGGTAGAAGGGATTTGAGAGGAGAGAATGAGAATTTTTATTGAGACTTTTAAATGTCTTTGTTTGTTAAGAGAGAATGAGAATTTAGAGAGGTTGTAAAATAAGACTTTTTAATGGTAAAGTCCCAAAGAAAAAAGTCCTTGGGAGAGGGGTTAATTGACGTTGAGACTTAGAACTTGAGATTTTGAGATAAAATTTAACCAATTTTTAATTTAGTCTTATTCTTTACCAAACAAAGATATGAGACATTTTATTTTAAGTCTTACTTAAAGTCTCTACCTTAAGTCTCACCTCTAAGTGTCAGACTTCTGCTTTCTTTCTACCAAACACCCCCTAGCCCTAAGTTCAATGACGCGAAGTACACATCAGTCGTCAAGACATCAACTGATTCTTGGCGCGAAAAATTAAACACCCACTTTTCCTTTCTAGGGTTTCATTTCGATTAAGCTTTTCTTAAAAAATCACTCGAATTCATAACAAATTCTTCTACAAATCATCATCATTAACAAAGTTCCAACAATGTCGAATTTCTTGGAACAATTAAACCAAATCAAATCCCTAATCTCATCATCTTCAAAAGCGGAGAAGTCATTTGCTTATTCAACTCTTCAGCACCTTCAAGAACAATCTAATAGCGATGATTCCTTAATTCAGTTTCTTGTTGATCATAATATAGCTTTTCTTTCTTCGATTGTTTCCGACATTTGCATTGATGATGCAGATGAAGAAATGTAAGAAACGTTTTTCTTTGTTATTTGAGTTTTATTTGTTTTGTGGATTTGTAATTAGATATCCATTGATTGTTGCAGTTTTTCACTGGCTTTGAAGTGTTTGGGGTTCATTACGTACCACCCTTCACTTGTTGCCGCAACTCCGAGTATGTTTTGATTTTTCTCTCTCTATGACAGTCTTACTTGATGGAGTTATCAAGTCATTTAATTGTTGGATTCGTTTCATTGCTTATTTTTTGAATACATACTTTTATGATTACCTAATTACTGATAGATGAAAATATTTTGATGACCAATGTAGTGCATTGGCACGCCTATTTTAAAATTTTAAACTTGGGAAAGTTGAACTTAATAACCTATGTATCTGCAAATGGATAATTATAAGACACGTGAATGGTGAAAATGTTCAAGCTTAAGACTTCCTTTTTTACTGCAGTTTGTATTTCTACACTTGTTACATTCTAGAGCAATTGCTTTATAAATGATATTTGATCAAATACGGCCATTTAGTGATGGACGGAGTACTCTTACACTGTTTCATGACTCATGATGATCCTTTTTTTTTTATTAGTTATGACTTATGAGGAATCTTTTTTCATGTTTTATTTGGAATGATGATTTTGGAGACCATGACTTGTGTGATTGGATGGAATAAGATAGCACAAGTTGCCAAAATTGCTAAAGTTAGACTTTGAAGTTCCAATTAAATTTGTTATGGGTGGGAGTAAAATATTGTTTATATTTATCATTATTGGGTTTTAAAACTAAGGACATAAATGGTTCAAAATGTAAATTAGGTTTCATGGAGGAAATACTTTTTTAAGGGTGGGCAAGTATAATGTAAACTGGTTCCAGTTGCCTCTTTCCATATCAACTTCTTGATAGGGTCAAAGAAAAAACAGCACATTCACTATAGTTTTTCATACTTTATTTCCTCTAAAACCAAATAATAGAATAAGTTAACTAAAGGAAAAATTATCAAGAATAATACACCCTTTTGCTTGTTTCCCTATGATAATACCAACTTTTGATTAACTATGAATAATACCAACTTAGGGGATGTTTCCCAAGAATATCCCTAACATGTTAAAAATCAAACTATAGAAGATTAAATGACAAAAAAAAATGGTAAATCAGTTAATAAACTAAATTTCGTATGATTAGGGAAAAAACCCCCTAAGTTGGTGTTATTTTTGTTTAATCAAAACTTGGTATTATTGTAGGGAAATTAACAAAATGTTGTAGTATTCATGGTAATTTTTCCTTAACTAAATGGTACACTCTTTGTTAATTTTATACCCTTACAAGAATCTATTACATTGAAATCATGTTCTTCTGACCAAAATTGAATCATATAATTTCGTTCTTACAGGATAGCCTTAGACATGCTCATTACTACTCCATTTGATAGGTCTTATTAGGATCGATGATAGGCAGGCCTTGGCTCATAAATAATCTAAGAAACTTTCGTAGGTTGTCTAGTGATGTCACAAGAAATGAAACTAGAAAAGAAAAATGAAACATAATTTCTTATCTGAAAATAACAATCCCTTTCTTATTGATTGGAGGGGTAAAATTCAGAGGAATATGTCGATCGAGTGCTAGAGTCACTGGCTAGATTGATCACAAAAACGAAAAGCAAGGTAATGAATGCTTGGCATATAGTAGTTGTCCTTGTTGGTTATGCATCAGTTTGTACACTTTTTAACACATTGAAGTCCATGATCGCAGGTAGTTTGCAATCTAGCTGTGTGGTGTATATCCGTCCAACAGCTAGATGTGTCATCTTTAGCTTCTCATTTCAATCCCTTGTTGAGGGCTATTGTTCATTCCCTTGACAATCCTGTTGGTTCTTTGTCTACAACATTTGAGGCTATTCAGGTGATCCATTATCTACACTACTTTTCTTATGAGATACTTCTATTTGTTTATTATTTCTGTTTTTTAGCATCATGTTGTTGCATGTCATGAGCAGTATTTACGATTAAGGATCCACACTATAATGAATAATTACAGGTTCCTTTTTGTGAATTGTCTTCAGTATGATAGAAAAAAGTTCCAGGTGTGCATCTTCTGTTTATAGCATGTTGATGAATGAAGAACATCATAAAATATTTAGCCTACTGCTGAATGTTTTATTCATGGATCTTGTGACAGAAAAATCACTAATGTTGAAAGTCTATTGGAATGGTAAAGTACAAAAATTTAATCATGTACTTGGTTTATGAAGCCAGTGGGTGTAGTGCATTATTGATTTTCAATAGACTTTTTTCTACATGAAGTTATTTGGTAGGAGGAAGTTCAATATGTAGTTGCTAAAATAATTGATGATCTGTTTTTGAGTTCTATTCATTCTTCTGGATTCTGCCAGGCTGTCACGAAGTTAGCTACTCAGCTAAGTGAAAAAATGCGAGACACATCTAGCATATGGGCACCTCCTATATATAGAAGACTCCTTAGTGCCGACAAGAGAGAGAGGGATATGTGCCTAAGATGTTTATTGAAGATCAAATGTCTTATTGTCCCTGCACAGTTGTCGCTTTCTAAGGTAACACAATGGCATTGCCATCTTTTACAAATTGGATACGGTGTCTATAAGTTGTTCACTTTTTCTATTTTTGCTATTTGAATTAGCATAAACATGGCAGTGTATGTTGTTATTTAGCCTCAAGGATTAGTGATCTTTATATCTACTTATGCTGAACCCATTCTTCCATGGATATGTTTTCAGTCCTTGATCTATTATTTCAAGGCATGGTGGGATGAGTTATATTGTATTATCTGTGATTCTACAATTCTAGTCACTGCTGTGCGTTTGCTTTATTATAGTTCAAACTTCAAATTATGTGTCTGCCCTTTTGAAAGTTGGCATAGTACCATTCTGTTCATGTACCAAAGTTCTAGATCCTCTCTACTTTCTCACTGACATTCTGATACACAAGATTGCTAAATGCTGATAGATGCTTTGGAATTCTTTCATCAGCTAAGGGTTTGACCGTTTGACTCTTGTGTTGTGGGTCAAAGCTTTTACGTTGTTGTGCTTAATTAGAGTTCTCTTTTCTTAGATTTATGTAAAAAAAGATGTTCTATGCTATAATCAAGAATGGCTCAGCCATATTATGTATTCAGATAATTTCTGCTGTTCATAGTCCCCACTTCAAATCTTTGATCCTTTTTCTTAGGCAATCGCTCAAGATATAAAGCTAAGATTACTTCCTGGGATGGATGAAATGATGAAACGGAATAAGAAAGTTCAGGTCATTGAAGCGTGGGGATGGTTTATCCGTATTCTTGGACATTATTCATTGAAGTGCAGACATTTGGTTAATGAATTACTCAAAGTTCCCGAGCAAACATTTTCTGATCCAGACCCCCAAGTACAGGTTGCCACACAGGTATCTTTTTCTCCCATGACGATGTGCTTCATCCTTTTTTTTTTTTATTTATTCCGTGGAGATTATTCCCTATAAATTTTCAGTCTCTTTTATTTTATTTCTGATAAAGGTTAGACACAGAAAATCCAGGGGCGCCATGCACATTGTTCTTGTAAAATGAGTTCATATATCGGTATAAGGATCAGTTAAAATGTTTTGATTTGAGTTTATGATTGTTTACACTCTCTATTAGCCATACCTTAAGCAAATCCCTAAATACCTTATACAACAGTTTTAGAAAACATGATATTCCTATGCTTTTCTTAGACATAATTTGTTTGCCTGTTGTGCAGGTGGCATGGGAAGGTTTAATAGATGCACTTGTTTGCCTTCCCCCAAAGGTTAAGGACACATCGCAAGTTAGTGAAGGCATAACCCAAAATTCGGCGTTTTCAAAAAGTTTGAAGCTCATCATGACACCCGTGATTGGAATTATGACAGGCAAAGCTGCCCTTTGTGTACAATTGTCTTGTCTGAACACTTGGTGCTATCTGTTACAAAAGCTTGATAGCCTAATAAATGATCCTCAGATACTTCAAATAGTTGTGGAGCCAATGTTCAAGGTTATCTTCAACTTTGGAGTCGAGGATGAGAACCTTTGGATGTGGAGCTTATGCATGGATCTGCTTTCCGATTGTATTCAAGCAAGAACTGTAAGTTATGGATCTGATACTTTGTACTCTGGTAAATTACTTCCAAGAACTACTGACAAAGTAAGTCGTTTATCAAAGGAATCTGCGTTTAAGAATTATTCTGTTACATGGTTGCCTTGGGACTGTAGTAGGATAGATTTCCTTGTGAGAATGATTCAGAAAATCTTCCGTCAAGCAGCAACTACAACTTTATGCCCTGAAAAGAAGCGGTTCGTTTGTGATGCTGCATTGAGGACATTTCATTCCCTCTTAAAAGGAGTGCATGTAAATTTTGAAAAACCTTCAACTAGTAACGAGACTGTTATGCAGTCCGTAAAGGCCATTCTGATGTTTGTCAAGTCAGTGCATGACACTGCTGTTTCAGTGGTTGATCCTACTAATGACTTTCAATTACTTTGCTTGCATTCTTTAGAAGCTGTGACTCAGGAGCTTGATCCTTCTATTCTGGGTTCCCCCCTTTATAAGGTTGTTTTAGATATCAAGGATATTTTCGAAGGTGAAGTTGGGCTAAAAATGCTGAAAGGAATCAGCCCTATAAATTTTATGGATATGGTTTCACCAATAATATACTTAATTGTGCATCACTTACATTTGTTGGTTCAACTGAGCTATAAAACAGCCAACACGGGGTCCTGTATACAGAAAGCTCATAAATTTTATTGTCGTGTGCTATGCTCCAATGATTCATTGGCAGTTATTCATGCTGTTTTACTCATGCTGTATGGTCGTAGTGATGATGGTTGCATAAAAATTTGGATTTTGTTTGCCCAATGTCTGAAGGATTACATAGATGGTGTTAAAGATCTCATGCCTTTGCGAGTCCCGCCTGCAAGTACTGGTAGTCTTACCGTCTGCTATTTCTTGATTTATCCTCTTGTCTATTCCTTTCAGAAATCAATAAGCCCTCGAAAGGAGTGCAACTCCCTTACAACTTCTCTATTCTTCTCGACAAGCCCTTTATGTGATCAAGCTACTGACGTGTGGATATCACTTTATTGCCTATTGAATTCTAGCAATCTGCAAGAATTTCAAAGTAAAAATAGTTTTGCTGAAGATCTATGTTCATCTTTGAATGGCTTTTTTCTTCAAAGTGAGATTTCTGAGATTGTCAGTGAGGTTAATATTTGTGATAACAGTCGGGAGTCCCATATTTTTGTTCTTTGTGGGAATTTAGCCAGGTGTATAATTCTAAATTTGCATATAGAAAATGTCACTCCTGAAGCCATTAAATGTGGTTATAATTCATCTAGTGGAATCAACAACTGTTTGGAATTCATAATCAGGTAAGTGATACTTGGATACTCTGCCCTTTGAACTACATTTATATGTTCTCTCTTGTTCGGTAACAAAGTGTTGTTACTTTTCAGATAACAAGTAGAATGGCTCTTGTTTCTGTCACTTATGTAACATGGCACACTCTTGATAGCATGTTATTTGTTACTTGGGTCTTGACAGAATCGGAAATCTCCCATTCTAAATTAAATGTCCCATTTGGTTTTGCTCATTTACAAATGCACTATTTTAATCTTAAATATCTCTAATTGTGCTTGATCAAAAATGATTAAATGAGGATAATAATAAAATTAAGATCCCACTTGACAATGTTTTTATCTACCACTAGCAAGAGTGATTGTTGAATAGTGCAAAAAAAGAAATGGGAGATATGATTAGAATTGGAGGGAGTAAGCAGTTACTAAAGTATTAGGTATTCCCTCAGCTGGACTTCAGACCCTTTGAAAACCTGTATCAAAGGAAAAAAACTGCTCCCTCTTTCGTATGATATTTTTTTAAAAAAATTCTTCAATTCAATGCCTCTTACTTGGTATTGGTACCTGTTTTTTTTCCTCCTTTATCCAGTAAAAATAGATGGATTTATTTTTGTTTATCAAATATGAATTCAGGATTTTATCAGTTATTTTCCTTATAATATGTTTCATACGCTACACTTGCCCTGTACAAGAGTTTCCCTTTTGCTAAAGGACCTCTTTATAGCATTGTGATGAAAGGCCATACACTATATTGAGTTCAGCGTATAATGTGGCTGCACAGATCTTCTAAGGACATATTGTTAATTTTCATAACTCTTTTGTTCTTGGTAATTGTTCAGCCGAAATCCTGCTTCAAAATACAATGGTTGCTCACTTTAGAATTTAGATGTCCAAATGTTGATATTTTGCTAAATTATGCAGGCTTATGAATTTCCTGAGCACAAGTAAAGAGGCCACAGATCATATGCTCTCGAGGTTATATCTAACTTACAAGGCAGTTACATATGTACTCACATCCATTTGTTTATGTTAACTGGGTACCTCTTTGTATATGACAGGATGCTGACACCATTGACTAACTTAGTCAGTCGCCTTCAGTGGAAAGATGATATCTTGTCCGTATCTAAGGTCTGTTTGTAATTTCTTAATCATTAAAACCGCCCCGGTTAATTGTTCTTTTATCTTTTCAGCTTCTTTTGATTTCATTGTACTTGTGCAATAATGTTAATGCACACATGATTAAGACAATTGATAAACATTTTTCTTTTAAGTAGCATAAGGTGGTTTAAGACGTCTTTAAGTTTGTAGCTGTAAGTGATATCTTCGCTATCATTCTCTAATCAGTATTCAATATCAAGCCATAATTTAATCAACTCTCTGGATGTTCCCGGTTGCATTAACTTTGACTTTTAATTTATGTTGGATGCAGTATTTAAATTTTGATCCCCTGAATATGTAGAACATCCAGTTTTCATGATTAAAGAGACTAAAGACGGAACTCTAGTCTAGGAAACATTTTGTGTAACGGGCTTTAAGGTTCAAAACAGTTAACTTCAAAATAGGAGTGAATTTTACTAGTTTCATATTTGGGTCTTTTATATTCTCTTCCATAAAGTGTAGGTGCTTACCAATTGAACACCATTTTCAAAAAAAAAGTAAGCATTTGATCTTTGTTATACTTCGATTTGAGGATGGGGCAACTCATCCTTGATGTTATGAATCGAAATGTGACTTGGTTGCAGACTTGCAGTATGTAATAAGTCTTGTAACGATTTGACAGTAATGATTAATCCAGGTACTTTGTGATTCACTGCTTCACTGGCTGTCAGATAATGTGATAAACAGTGATGAAATCAGAAATCAGTTGCCACTGTTGTGGACTGAGATTATCAGAAGTTTACAACGTAGTTGGCCAACAATTGTATTCGACTCCTCCTTCCTTAAACTCAAAGCACCTATACTCGAGAAGACACTTGACCATCCAAATCCCTCCATTTCTGACCCGACTGTCACCTTTTGGAACTCAGCTTATGGAGATCAAGCCCATCTAGATTTCCCCCCTCACTTGCTTCATGTTTTAGATAAGTTATCCCGACTTGGAAAGATAAAGATTAGAAACAAAAGAACTCCCGTAGTACAGAAAAATAGCTCGAATTCAGAAGCTACAATTTCTTGTCCCGAACACAATGTTAAGGCTACACTGAATACATGCTCAAAGAGAGTCGAGCTTTTGGGAAATATAATGGATGGCTCTCCTTGTAAGAGAAAGTTGCTTCCTCCCTGTCCGAAAAGAAAGAGGTCGGAGCTCACTGACCATCAGAAAGAAGTGCGGAAGGCACAGCAAGGAAAGCTAAGAGATTGTAGTGGACACGGCCCTGGAATCCGAACATACACAAATGCTGATTTTTCTCAAGGAAGTAATTATGAGGATTCACAAGATAGTCAAGACGTCCGTGATCCTGAGTTGATCTTGGATTTGCTGAGAAAAACTTGCTGATTGTCTTTAAAAGTAATTATGCTTCATTTTGATATGGTTACAGCCACATTCAGTTTGTGTAATTAATTAGTCTATTGTATAGTTTTATGTAAATATTGCAGAATTTTTAGTTGCATACTTCATGTTTTGGGAAATTTACAACTCCATACAGTGACTTTATATTAACATTTATAAATTTGTGTAATGTAATGTTTTAACTAAACAAATGAAAAGAAAACGCTAAAACAAATGTGATAAACTATTTAATCTATAGTTAGTGTTTTTTAAAAAAATTTTAACCTATAGTTATTTACTTCGGTGTACCATTGTAACCTTAAAATTTATATATTATTAAACTCTTAAGACATGTATTTTCAAAGGGGAACTATTTCTTGTTATTGTTGTGTTATTAGTTTTATAATATGTATACTCCTATAGTCATAAAATCAAACTTAAATCACATAAAATTTCTTAGGTTAAAGTTAAATAATATATTCTTAATTTATTTTTATCTAATTTAACTCAGTTTAAAATCCGAGATAAATGTATCGTTAAATCCATGTTATTTGCCTATTACAAAATAAATTCTTTAATCTCCAGGACTCCATGGTCTACCCTATTTGAATTCAATAATCCAAACAAAGACATGATCACAAAGTTTCATTCCCTGATTCACACTATACTTAATCTCAATCCATCTCTCATATCTAACCGTTGATATCATCAAATCTAAATCAACATCCAAAATCTACGACTGTAAAATCTTCCTGGTAAATCTTACCATACACTTCCCCACACAGCATAACTCTAATTTTTAACTCTATTAATTAATTAACCATAACTCAAGAAAAAAAAAACTCCATAAGAAAAACAAACAACAAGAACAAAATCTGAACCCTTAACAGATAAAACCCCCTAAAACATTTCTCTCTCATCGAAATTCCTCTTCTCTCCATACAGTTTCCTTTTTCTCTCCATCTTTGATTCTTTTGTAGAGGGAAAGGAATTGTTTGTAGCATCTTCAAGATTTTTTGCATCGGTGAATTTTCGAATCTGCTAGGGTTTTTCAAATTTGAATTTTGGAGGTTTGATGCTTGGCGATATTGGATAAAGTTTTAAGATTTTAGATTTCTTTGAGGCTTTAGTGGAGTTTATTTTTTTTATACTTTTTGGTTGCATTTTAGCTGAGTTAAATAGGTTTTGAGTTCGATCTTTGAATGGATTCGCGAGATTCAACTTCATCTTCGCCAATGAATGCGGTTCGAGAAAGTTCGGATGATGATGGTGGTCTTTCTGTTACTGCGATGCTTGCGAAAGAAGCTTTCGTGTTGTTTCAATCTGAAAAGTTTCCTGAATGTGTTGAGGTTTTGCAGCAATTGTTGCAGAAGAAAGAAGGTGATCCAAAGGTATATACTTTGAATTTTTAAGTTTTTTTAGTAACTTTTGATCGAGTAAATTTGTGCTATTGTGCTGAATTCATTAGATTGTAGTTCGTTATTTGTGTTAGGAGTAGTTCTTGTACTAAATTTGCACATTTAGTTCGGTATGTAGTTTGAATGAATTCTTTAGCTTCCCGAATTTGCTAAATAGATTCGAGAGATCCGCTTTGTGTTGTTGTGCTAAAATATTACATTTTCATTCTTAGTGTAGCTCACTTTGATTTTTAATTTTATACTTTTTCCCGGATTTTGAAGTTCTTAGGTTTTGGCAATTTCAGAGTGTTGATATGATATGTTGGAATGAGATGAGTTCTTAAGTTGTGACTTGTAATTTGTTTTGTAGGAAGTTCTTTTACTGAATTTGTCTAACAAGTAAATTTCACTTCATTTCAATTAAGTTTTTTCCCATTACTCACTCTCAGAATTTCACTACCCAATAAGTTGTAGTAAGTTCAGTTGAGTTGTGATAAGTTCCATTTAGTATAGCCCACATCAGTTTAGACACCTAATATGTTTGAGGTTTCTGTGTTTTTAATCTGAGCGGTGGTTATTGCATTTCCATAGGGTAATGACATGAAACGGGTTTAGTTTTAAACATGTTAAAACTTCGAGTCCCTTATGAGCTTAAATTATTGCTTGTTAGTTACCACAAAATGCACTTATTTCGTGGGAGTGGATCCTGGATGTTATCTTTTATGGATTCTAGAGTTAGGGCGTTTTGGGGTTTTAGCTAGGGCCTCGGGATTTTTTTTGCAGGATCTAATGGAATGGAAAATGGGATTACTTTGATATGTTGTGACTGCACAAGAGGATTACTTTGCCTTAAAAATCATTTTGCCTTAAAAATCCTTGAAGTTATTTGATATTTAAAAAATGTTCCTTGCTTACAAATAAAACATGCTTTTGCCTTGCCCTAGGCTCTAGCTACACCTCACTCCTTTTGAGACTAAGATTAACATACTTCTTGGTACCAAGTCCTAAGAGTAATCATAGAATGGTTCCTTGAAGTTGAGCATTTGGTAGCGGGTGCAGTGTGGATTTGTTCTCTAGGTTGTCACCACTATCCTTATATTGCTATGTCCTGTGACAAGGTGAAAAATTCTATTTGTTGCGTGATTTATGATACAAGTGAAGTGAGTTATGGATGATACTGTGTGCTATGAGAATTAATAGTTACTACCCTAGGTTTCCTTCGGTGTTACTTGATCTCTAAAACAATATGTAATTCATGCCATTGTTGCATAAAAGATAGAAAACATTCTTTCTCATTGCATTACAGCTCTACTATAGTGCAAAATGACATAAGAGGGTACTCGAATCCACATTTTAAGGACTTATGTCTAATTATTCTTTGTCTAATTATCATTACATTGTTATAAAAGAACACGTAAAAATGAAAGCAAAACATGGAAGTTGAGAAAAATTGATATAATGTAGAAAATATATTAATAGAGAAAAGTAGCCATAAATTCTGAGAAAAAGGAAAAACTAGTAAGAGAAAACTTGATGAAAGAAGTTGTTATGAACTGGATAAGCCATGAGATGTAATTACTAAAGAATGTACAATTTGAATGTAAAATGTAAATGTAAATGGAAGATTGAATGTAATAAAAGAGCAATTACAAAAGATAGAATTACAAGCATTCGAGAGGCTTGTTCTCTCCCAATGAATATAATACTCCTCTTAATACTATTACTTGAGTGAATCACTAATTCCCCTCCCTTCCCCTTTATTTTTACTCATTATGCCCACATTTTATTCTCCCACTTAACTAATTACTAGATATTATTTATTTGTTAATTCCTATAATACTTCTTTCCAGCCATTCATGACATACCGGCCCCTAAAAAATCCACCTTGTCCTCAAGGTGGGAAAAATGTAGGTCGGGCCAAGACAATTGAAGGTAAATTTTGAGTAGACCACGTTTGAAACTGAAGCAATGGGCCTAGGGTAAACAGTAGACTGAAAATTTGGCGTATGACACTAGCAATTATGACATCAATTGGGCTAATTACTTTTGTACCCCTAACCCAAATTGTCGAAACCATCCAACAACTTTTATCTTTAGTAGAAAAGTTGTCTCCCTCTTCAAATGGTAAAACACCAAAGTTATTTGCCCTAATTTCTAAAAGCTTCCAGCAGCGTCCATACCCTTCTGGTTTCCTCTTCCTGAATTGACAACACTTCCATTTTATTGCCCTAAGATTTTCGACTAGCCCTACCGGAATGAAAAGGGGTCTGCTCCTACCGCCGCCACATCCAACACCGCCAGCTCTATCGTCGCCGCCGCCACTGCTCCATCCTCTGGTACCGCTGCCGCCATGTCCGACCACCGTAGAATGGCCGACCCCAAATTTGTGCTTTCCGTGAGACTTTCTCTCCCTCGCCCCATACTTCTCTGCCATTTTTTGATCCCTGCGATTTCGCAGCTTTCTCCGCCATTTTTTGATCCCTGCGATTTCGTAGCTTTCTCTGCCACCTACTAACCCCATCGCCTGTTGTCTGGACCACCGAATATTCCTCAGGTATTGTGTCCTTCCAGCGTTGCTGTCGGTGTCTCCTCTTTGCTGCTCTTCTTCGATGTTGTCTCTTTTGTTCAAAGCCTAAGTGTATAGTTGCTTGGGATTGCCTGACCAAATTTTGAACGTCACTCTTAAGATCTGCAACCTCCAAGTCAGTCTTACGATCACACACTTTCGAAAACCCTAAATCTGCATCTGCAACTGATTTTCCAATCTCGCCATTGTGTTTGGTAAGACATCCTGCCTTCTCTGCCTCCTCCATTTCAGCAACCTCTTTTTCATCAGCATCCGTACCCTCTTCTGCCTTCTCCATAACCTCATCACAAATTTCTAGATCTACAGCTTCCTTTCTCTGATAAGATGTCTTTGAATCTTTCTTTTGCTCCAAATTTTTGGTTAAACTGCTCCAAATTTGCTTGGTGTTGTCTGGATAGTCCGCTCATATTTTGAGAGCTTGTCAATGATGTTGAGCATATGTGCCAGTAACTGCGTATGGCAGCCTTCTGACCTTCTTGCATTCCAGCAATACGCGGACCTCGAATGCTGCTGTTCATGGACTCAAGAGCACCATCAGAATGTAGATTCTGGATATCGCGGTCTCCGGCGTATCTTTGACTAGCACGAATCGAACGACTCTGATACCAATTGTTATGGACTGGATAAGCCACGAGATGTAATTACTAAAGATTAAACAGAAAATGTAAAGAGAATGTACAATTTGAATGTAAAATGTAAATGTAAATGGAAGATTGAATGTAATAAAAGAGCAATTACAAAAGATAGAAGTACATGCTTTCGAGAGGCTTGTTCTCTCCCAATGAATATAATACTCCTCTTAAAACTATTACTTGAGTGAATCACTAATTTCCCTGCCTTCCCCTCTATTTATACTCATTAGATATTATTTATTTGTTAATTCCTATTATACTCCTTTCCAGCCATTCATGACAGAAGTCAAAATATTGAAAAGTGAATGAAGGAAACGAAAAAGGAAAAGTTGTTTAGAATAATCTCACATATTGTCCATCTGATGTAAATAATTGCTACTATTGATTATTTTTAAATAATATCACCTTTGTATATATGATGAAAGCACACTTTGTCACATTTTTTTATCGGCCACTCTAAGCACCTATCATCAAAGAGGAATACGAGTAGACAATGGCGGAACATAGTTGGGGGCCGGTATGGGCTTTGCCTCCCGGAGATTTTCGGCTAATTTTTTTAGTATATAATCATCATTTTTCATTATTTATACTTTCAACCAAACATATATAAGCAACACAATTAAAGGAAAAATATTACCGAAATAAAATAAAAAGAATCTTATAAGTAATAATGGGATTTCAAATTAAGAATTAAATTCTCATTTAACAACTGAAAAAACGCAAAAAAAGAAGAAAGCGATAGGGACTAGGGAGAAATCGACAAAATAAAAAATTAAGCTTACCATCCACAATTGAAGGATATAGGTTTGTTTTATATTTTTAATTGAATATTGTCTTTATTTAATAATTAGTTTGAATAAGTGACTACTTTAATCTTTGAAAACCCATGCCATAAAACAATCATTTATGAAGATAATACTTCGTAACAAAATGGGTGACGATTATCTTGCTGCTAGTTTTGTAATATATATTGAGAGACAAATAGTAAATATATAGTGTCAATGAGATTATAGACATATTTAAAGCTTTAAAAGAGGATCGAGGTTTACTTTGATTCAAAATTTACGTTATGATTTTTGGTTGTATTGATTAGCTATATTTTAGTTAAATTCATTTTTTTTGTAAACTCCATCCCCTACAATTTTGTTCTAGTTTCACCACTGCGCGTAGACCAACGAAAAAGCATAAGGAAGAACTGAGTATAATGCCTAGTAGGTATCTATAGTAGTCGTATAAAATGTGGTAAGAGGTGCTGTTAGAAAAAACTATACAGTGGTTGCATTATTTAGAAATAATCAATAGTAGTAATTATTGACAGCATATAAAAATAAGTGAGATTATTCAGCACAATTTTTCAAAGAAAATAAGATGAAAGAATCTACAAGAAAATAAAAGAAGAAATTCACATAAAGAAGACATATAAGAGAAAAACAAAAAACCAAAACGAACGTTACCTAATGGTTGTGTAGCCTGTAGGCACTAAGAAAATAGTCTGCTTACTTTTTGGGCTCCAAGAAACTTTTTTACCCCCCTACTTTTTTTTTCTCTTTTTGAAAATAAGAGAAATTCCTTTTTTTCTTTGAAATAGACAAATCTTTTGTTGTCTAATTATTGTATGACATAATTATAGAAAAAATGTTTCCTTAAAGAAAACCATGAGCGCAAGGTGCCAAAAGTGGACAAAAGCGCGGACTTTACGTATCTCGATGAGCCCAAACTCATGCTTTTAATTCATATTTACAAACTTCCTTGAGCTTATAGCTATTATTTTTGACCTTTTGTGTTAAGATGTTACATATTGTTTCAGCGGTTGTAGGTTATCATTTGTATGTACTCGTCTCCTTCTGATTTTTCCTTAGGAAGATGACACATAGATTAAGAAAAATGGAAAAGTGGACATATTAGTGGGTTATTGTATGTGGGGTTATGTCCTTTAATAAGGTATCTTAAGTTTTGATGTAACAAAGAGAAATAAACTATAGGTTTAGTAAGGTATTATAGGTGGATTATGTTAAAAGTAGTAATTGGGAACACAAATTCTTGTAAGAGACGGTAAAGAAACCATATTTAATTGGGCCGGTCCATTATATATTTTTTAAAATATTCTAAGTAGACATTAAGAATGATGTAAGTAGACATTTAAGATATTGAAAGTAGGCGTTAAAGATACGGTAAGTATAAGTGGCATTAAAAATACGGTAAGTAGTTATTAATCTTTAATGTGTTGGGCTTGAGAAACCGTCTCTTTGAGATACGTCTCTCAAAGAGACGGTTTCTCAAAAGACTAGCTGAATGGGGAAAACTCAATGGAATGGACTAATGTTCCATACAATGTTCTTTTATAGGTTTTAGTGAGGTTTATTGAGGTATTATAGGTGGATCATGTTAAAAGAGAAACAAGTTATAGGCTTTGCCACATTTTCATTTTGAATAATGTTCCATACAATTTTCTTTTAATTCTGTCCAAACAATTTTAATGTCCCCACCACTTTCTTAATTTTTATGCCAAATCTCATAGGGATTGAGGGAGTAATGTTTAAAAAAGATATTAAAATGAATTTTTAGTGGGGAAAGATAATCCTGAAAAGTTTATTATTTGATAAATTTTTTTTGCAACATCTAACTGAAAAGAATATCATCATCTTTTCCAACTATCCAACCAGGCTCCTAGGTAATCTGTGAAGCAATATGCCTTATCACCTTTTATTGATATAGTATAAAATTAAAAATTCTTAGTACATCTATCTATACAATCTTTGCTTTGCATGGGGGAAGGGAGTTTATGGAGATGGCTTGAGTTGCTCATTCATAGATTGTTCCAAACACCAAGGAGTTCACTAGGTAGTTCCATATCTTCTACTGGTTACTCCTTCATTTTATCTGTTTTTTCCTTTCAAAATGTGTAGAATAAAATATTTCCATGCATTGTCGCATTAATGATGATTAGATAAAGTTTAATGTGTGCTTTTTTTAGAATAAAACCACATTATGCTTAAGTTTTGCAATCTGTGAGTCTAAGTTGAAGACTTCCATTGTGTCTATGCTTGTCAATGAGTGTGTGTATTTCTATTTTACTCACTTATAGATGTTCTGTTATCATTTCCATATTTTGTTGTTCATATATGAAATTTTTTGTACAGATTTTGCATAATATTGCAGTGGCAGAATTTTTGCGTGATGGTTGTTCAGATCCAAGGAAATTGGTTGACACTCTTATTAGTGTTAAGGTATTGGTTATTATTTTGCTTCTAGATATTGAATGTGGCTGCTCTCAACCTGCAGCAACCCAATTTCTCATGATTATTAAGTTGCTAGTTGATAAAATTAGATTAAGATGGGAGATTCAGATAAACAATTTACATTTGATCTGCTATTAGTTTTTTCTCTAATGAAAGCTTTTGATAAAGTGATAATGAAAATTTGAACTGTTGTAAAATAAAATTAACCATGTTTATGTGCACCAGAAAGTAGAGTGGCAACGTTTCCATGTCAAAATATATTTGTGTTGTAAATGCCCTAGGAGCAGAACAATTTTTTTTCAATAGTCTTGGATGTTGTGGTACCCTAATGGATATTATTTACTTTTCCCATGTTATTGTTTATACTTTATTTTGAAGCTTTTGTACTTCCAGAGAAAGAGCGAAGAACTTGCTCGTACATCCAGAGAGCAATCAGATGCTGCTGCCCAGGCTGCCAACAAGCCCATGTCAGGAGCCAAGGGACCTAATAATTTGGCTGATAGCCCTAGCACAGTTTTCATAGACGAATTTGACGCATCTGTTGCGACACTAAACATTGTATGTTTTGTTGCTGTATATTACGATGAGGCTTTTGGCTTTCAAAATATGTGATTTTGATGTTTGTGGGGATTCAATTTTTGAGTTTGTTTAACTATGGTTTCAGGCTACTGTCCTATTCCATCTTCATGATTACTCAAAGGCATTGTCAGTTTTGGAGCCTCTGTTTCAGAATATTGAACCTATAGATGAGGTGTGACCTTGTTTTATCACGTTTCATGGACAAAATGTGCGTCATTCTAATTCCTTTACTTTTAAATTGCTCTTGCAGACAACTGCTCTTCATGTTTGCCTCTTACTGCTGGATGTTGCCTTTGTGACTCAAGAGGCATCCAAATTTTCGGTATGTTTTTGAGGAGCATTGAATTGGTTTATTTTCTGACTGAATTTACACATGGTGAATTGATATGAACTTTCTCATTTTGTTTTGCTTTTCTTTTTTACAACTAGTTATCATGTATATTGTTGCCCATAACCAACCTTTTCTATAGCTTCTCAATTTCTTATTGAGGATACTTTTATGTTGTGAATCATAACCGTAGAATTCATGATAACTTTAGAGATTTATATACTTATCTTTCATCTTAGCTTTGAGGCATGGATTTTTTTGAAGGCAATATGTATTTCTTCTTGAGGATTTCTAATTTTAGGAACAGTCCCAACATGTAGTAGGTCTACTGCTGTTTGATGAATATATATGGCCTATTCGAATTAATATAAAAAACTTGTTTTGTTCATTTACTTTCTCCAACCATACCTAACTTCTGAAGATGCAGTAATATGTTTATGCTGCTATTTGATAAAACACTAATGACTTGTCTATGTTAGTATGGAATATATTTGCTCTATCATTTTGTTTTTGCGATGAATAACTTTTGAGGAAGCTATATGACTCATTATCAAATTTGTCACTAATGCAATGGATTTGCTTGTGGTGATTGGTTGGTTTAAGACATATTAACTTTGTTGAAGTTTGCGTTATTGTTAGAGGTGCTAAGAGGTTACTCCATAACTTTTACCGAGAGCTCTAGTTTTATAATTGTCATTAAACTTTTTGCTGGTGTAGTGGTCTTAATTATGCTTAAGAGTACAATCCCTTTTGGCTGTTGAGAGTTTCTTGTTGCTGATAGCACCTTGTGGGCATCTCTTACTCATGTACAGACATAGACCTATGCTACATGCTCTTTTATTTTCATGCCTGCTTAAAAGCTTATGGAAGAATAGTATAGTTTTATTGAAGCTTGTATGCATTGGCCGTATATAGGTGGTTCTTGCTTGGTATGAGCAGAGAGTGACAGGACGCATCATTGTTTTTTGTTGATGGAGAATGGCATTTATGTGTGAGCTTCTCTGCTTTTTGGAAGTTGATAATTGACGGACATTTGCTTAATCATTTTCTTTCTGATGGTCAGGATATGTGCTTTCCTTTAGGTATGTTTGGATAACATTTTAGGAAGATGAGTTGGGATGGAGGGAAGAGTGCTGTGTTTTCTATAAAAATCATCTTGTTGTAAGGGTTTTTTTTGCAATATGTAATGGAGTTATTTCCTCTAATTCTTTATCCTCCACTTTTGCTATCCAAATGAAGGAAATTTTTCTTGTTCATTTTCATCCCCTTCCTTTTGAATCTATTTCCTTCCATCCAAACATAAGTTTAGGTTATGCTTGGATTCCACTTAAAAATTAAAAGGTTAAATAATATAGGAGAAATATTACATGAACATATTTTAATGGAGTAAAAATTTAAGGGGTAATAAATATAATGGGTTGGTTTCTAGAGGGGAGTAAATAAAAACTCACACTCATCTAACCTTTTCATTCCAAAGAGATCCTCTTCCATCATTATCCATCCTCAACCCCCCTGCATGAGCCCTAATGCCTTCTTCACTGTACTAGCCTCCATTGATGTCAGGACATTGTAATCTGTCGGAATTTGACTTCCATCGATGTTGCAGCGGAGATTTGAATTTTGAAGAAGAGTATGCAGTAGAAGAAAGAGTTTTTTCTCGATCTTGATTTTTGTGATTTTTTCAGATCTAAGATTTTGTTGATGAAATTGAGTATTATGGTGCTTGAAATTTACGCCATTCCTTGTTTGTGAGTATTATGGTTAAGGGTTCTTTTTGTGAAAATAAACACTTTGTTAAAGCTTATCATTTCCTATGGTCGCAATATATGCTTCCTTTTTCGATGGTGAGTTTGGGTATATAGATTTTTTTTAGCTTAATATTAGGGTTGATGGATTACATAAGGCTTTTGCAGAGACTGTTTCACGGTTCAGAAATTGAGTTGTAAGACCTTTTTTTACGGAGTGGAGACGAATGGTTTTCCATATTTTCTGTTTCATGCTCAAGGTATATTTCCTTTTGTGAGAACATTGATAATTTAAGTACTGGTATGCAAATTTGAGGTAGAAACTTTAAAAGGGTGGCTAGAGATCCAACGTGTCGTTACATTTATTCTGCAATGCTCTTTGTGAGGGTAACTTTGTTATTTTGGGACATTGCTACAATTTAGTCTTTTGAGAGCTGGATGCCTGTATGATTGCACTGGAACTCTGGAACAACTAGCTAGTTATGCTGTAATCTAACAATAATATCAATATTTTTGATTGCCACATAAAATATCAAATCTTGACATTTGAGTGTTATTATTTGTTTTTTTCTTGCTCTAAGTGCGACTAAAGTACACATTTTTCCCTCCAGGATGTGATTAGCTATCTAGAAAAGGCTTTTGGTGTAAGCTATATGCCCAATCAAGCAGATGGTGGAAGCATGGGGCAGCAACAAGCATCTAACTTTGTGGTGAAGTCTTCGTCAATTCCTAACCATTCATCAGCCTCTGATGACTTAAACCCTGATGGGACTGCTGTTGGAAATACCTCAGAAGGTTCCTTGTCAAGAACTTTATCAGATGAAACAATGGAGTATGAAACCTTGCTATCAACGCTGGATATCAGTGGGCGGAGTAGATCTAGGGCATCGAATATATCAACATCAGATGATATCTCAAGGATACCAGCTGATCGGTCTATGCCTACCATTAATTTGAGGCTGCACTTGCCTCTATACAAGATACAGCTTTTGCTTCTCACCAGAAATCTCAAGGCAGCTAAGCGTGAAGTTAAGCTAGCAATGAATATTGCACGTGGCATAGATTCTTCTAGGACTTTACTCCTCAAATCACAACTTGAATATGCCCGTGGGAACTACCTTAAAGCATTCAAGCTTTTGAGAGCATCAAATAGCCAACCAGAGGTGGGAAGCTCAATCATAATCAACAATAACATTGGCTGTCTATATTATCAACAGGGGAATTATCACATTTCTAGCATATTTTTCCACAAAGCCCTAAGCAGTTCATCGCTTTGGAAGGAAAAGCCTCGGAAGCTAACCACTTTTTCTCAAGACAAATCCTTGCTCATCGCATATAATTGTGGGGTTCAATCCTTGGCCTGTGGAAAACCTGTACTTGCAGCTCGATGTTTCCTGAAAGCTAGTTTAGTTTTCAGCAATAGGCCACTTCTGTGGCTCCGACTTGCAGAATGCTGTTTAATGGCGCTGGAAAAAGGACTCTTGAAGGGCACAGAGTCCCCTAGACATGAATCTCAGGCTAAGGTCCAAGTTATTGGGCAAGGGAGATGGAGACATCTTGCCTTTGAAAATGGAATTTTGAGAAATGGAATTGAGAGTACGGATGACAAGGACGATTCTGGTCGTGACGTAAATAACAAGCCAAAGCTATCATTGTCATTTGCTCGTCAGTGTCTTCTTAATGCCCTTTACTTGCTAGACACTTCTGAGTTGAAGCATATTAAGTCAGGCTCATCAACAAAATCTCCTGACGAAGATGACTCTGATGCAGCGGCATCGACGAACTTGGGTGACAAGAATTTGGGAGGTAATGATCCAAAGTCTAAAGACACAGCAGTCTCTGGCCAAGTTAATGTAAATGGAGATACAAGAGAACAGAAAGCTGGAGTTCAATCTAATACAGCTGCTGCCAACAGTCTCTCTGAGTACGAGGAGATTTATAAAAGAGAAAACCAGAAGATCAAGCAGGCTGTCCTCACTGATTTGGCGTTTGTTGAGCTTGAATTAGGAAATCCACTCAAGGCACTGTCTACAGCTTTAACTCTATTGAAAATACCCCAATGTTCAAGAATGTATGCCTTTCTGGGACATGTTTATGCAGCCGAGGCCCTTTGCTTTCTTAATAGACCAAATGAAGCTGCTGAACATCTCTCGACTTACATATCATGTGGGAGTGTGGAATTTCCTTATTGTGAAGAAGATTGTCGACAGTGGCAGGCTAAGAAAACTCTGGACACTGAAGATTCAAATGCTGGTCAAACTGCTGCTAAGATTCCTATGGTGGAGGGGCAACAAGACGATGTGTTTCTCTCTCCTGAAAAAGCTCGAGGTACACTCTATGTCAACCTGGCAGCCATGCATGTCTTACAGGGAGAACTGGAGCAGGCCAGTCAATGTGCAGCACAAGCTTTGCAAACTTTACCAAACAGCCAAGAAGCAGCCCTTATGGCAGTTTATTTGGATTTGAAACTTGCCAAACCTCAAGAAGCTCTTGCCAAATTGAAACGCTGTTGTCGGGTTAGATTCCTGCCCTTCACTTCAAGATCAAATGCTTCTTCTTGATCTTTGTTGGTTTTTCTTCATTTTTACCTCATTTGAACTAGTCTTGTAGTTCATACCGAGATGCCTGTTATGACAAAGGTAGGTAACCCAGTTCTTACAAAGTATTTGTAACATAAATATAGTTCAATTCAGAGAATAAAGTTCTCTATATTCCCGTTTTTTTCCCTTAATCATTCCTCCTAGAATTACGTGTAGGGTTCAAGCTTGGCCATTTCGGTGGAATGCCTTACATATTGTCATTTCGGTCTTCTAGATGTTAGTTAATTGAAATTGTTGATGTTTTAGTGGCTGACCAATTTTTCTGAATTAAGTAATATATACTCCTACAAAAGAATATGATGCTCTTTATTGTCCCTCCAATCCTTGCTATATGTCCCATGCTTGCTAGAACACTGATTTAATTCTTCATATCTGTAACTGTATATAATTTAATTCAAAGAAAAAAATTGTGAATAATTAAAAGGAAAAAGTGTCAAAAAGTACCTAATAAAAAAAATTTCAACAAAGTACCTAATAAAATTTTTTTTTTCAAAAAATACCTAATAAAAATTTATTTTTTCAAAAGAGTACCAACTAACGGATGGGGTTAACTTTTTTGTTATGTTTTTTTGTCCATTTTTAAGAAGTATCTAATAAACATTTTCTTTTCAAAAAAGTACCTAGTAAAAATTTTCTTTTCAAAGAAGTACCAAGAACACAACATAATTATCCAATACAAACACAACATAATATATAATTCTAAGAGCATCATCCATAAAAAAGTTCATACATCATCCATTACAAATACAACATAAGAACATCATCCAACACAAACCTAGAACAAGTAATGGTTGGTGTTAAGTTGACCGTTTATTAAAAAAAAATTTATTAGGTAATTTTTGACACTTTTTCCTTATTATTATTATTATTATTATTATTATTATTATTATTATTATTATTATTATTAATTACTATTATTATTATTGTTATTATATCACTATTATTATTATTATTATTATTATTATTATTATTATTATTATTATTATTACTATTACTATTATTATTATTATTATTATTATTATTATTATTATTATTATTTATTTTTATTTTATTAATGATGTGATTTTTTTTGGTTTATGTTCTTAGAGAAAAGATAACGAAAAACTTAACCCCAGCCGTTAGTTAGTACTAAATTTTTATTAGGTACTTTTTTGAAAAAAAATATTTTATTAGGTACTTTTTGACACTTTTCCCTAATTAAAATTAGAGAAATTCCACATGATAGCATCGATTTTCGATGAAATGCCAGTGGTAGCACTTTTTAAAGAAAATTCCACATGGTAGCATCCAACTTTTGTTTAATTGCCCATTTTAACATTTAATTCACCAATTTAACGTTTAATTCATCGTTTAATTTATTGTTGACCATAAATATTGTAATAAATTTTTTTCATTCAAAAATGACATGATTTATTTAGCGACATTAATATGAATCGTTTAAAAATGATACGTTCTATTGTCATTTTTGCGACATTAATATCGCTCCTTCAAAAACGACACAATCTATTGTCATTATAATGTTTACAAGTAAGTAATCAATCACAAATAATTAATTTTCGAAGATGTATTTCTTCCCGATCAAAAGGTGCTTCCAAGCACTAATACATTTTTACCTAAATAGCACTATAAAGTTCCAAAAAGTGCGTTTCAAGCACTAGTACACGTGTTCAAAGTTCAAAATCAACTATTATCAAATTTAAAGTTGTATTTCTAGCGCTTAGACATATTTACATAACTATATTACGGATGCTTTTGAAGATGACGGCATAGAAGTCGTCCTTTTACCTTTCTTTTGCTTAGCTGTCAATCCACCCTTGCAAGTCTTTACATTGTGTCCAAACTCCTTGCATCTACTATACTTCACAGTCTTAGACCTTTTTCCCTTTCTTTCCTCGTCTGCATCCCTCTTTCTATTCTTTGCAGGTCTTCCAATTGCTCTCTTCATCATCATCGATGGCTTAATTAGTGGGAACTGCATTTCTGGCCAATGCTCAGGGTCGGGAATAGATGTAATAGTGCTTGCATATGCTTGCTTGTACATTTTGCAACTATACCAATCACTGCAAAACCTTATGGGATCTTGTCTTGAATGTAAAATGGCCCTCACAGCATGCTTGCAAGGAATCGCAGGAAGTTGCCATGCGTTGCACATACATGTTCTATCATTTAAGCTCACAGACAAGGTGGACTTACCATCTTTAATCTCATAAATTCCATCTCCAGAATTGAAAGCCTTACATGTTCTTGAGTCTGAAATCAGGGATTTCACTCTTTTCACTATATTAGGACAGAAATCGGTGTCTATCCAATTTTCACTCTTCTCCTTTCTTGTCGCCATTCTTACCATAGTTACCCTCCTTATACCTGTCACACAAATGCAACTTATTCAACTTCATGGATTTCAAGTTCCAAAGCAAGAAATTTAAGGTTGAAAACAAATAGTTTAAAGCATAGATTACCCTCAAGTAGAGTTAAAACAGGCTTGCACCTATCAACCCCAAGAGCTGCATTGAAGCTCTCCACAAAGTTTGTTTTGTTCTCATCACAACAAACATTAGGGTCAAATGCATACTTTCTCCATCCAGATTGATCTCCAATATCTGCAAGCCACTCCCTTGTTGTAAGGTTCGTGTCGTCAATAGCTTCCATGGCTTTCTTGAACTTGAATAGAGAAGTGGCAATTGCAGCCCGCCAAAATAGTGCTTACATCAAGGGGCTTGGATATTTCTTCTTCCAATTTACAGATAAAGGCTTGCAGCAGTATCTGCTCCCAGCAGTTGGCCATAGCTCATTCAAGGCTATCTCAATTCCCTGCACAAGTAATTTATGAGCAATATTACATTTATAAACAAGTGCTAAGATTATAAATGAATAACTAACCTTTTGTCTATCAGATATGATGGTCCAATTGTCACCTCTACCACTGTCCTTTAGTATGTTCTTCAAGTTCCAAACAAAAAATTTCCATGTTTCTTGGTCATCACCAGAAATGATAGCCCAAGCAATAGGAAATAGTTGATTATTACCATCTAGAGCAATAGCTGAAAGGAGTGTGCCTCCATATTGACCCTTGAGATGTGCACCATCAACCCCAATTAGACCTCTACGACCCTTGACTAATCTACTAATTGTAGCTCCAAAAGAAATGAAAATGCTAGTGAATGTCAAAGGTCTTTCAATGGACCCTACTGGTTCCCATGCACAAATAGCAATATAACCCTGATTAGTTTGCTTCACCATCTCTGCATAACCAGGTAAGAAGCCATAACTTTCATCATGCCCTCCGTTAATCTCTTTCAATGCCAAAGTCCTCATTTTATACAATGTGCTAGTCTTCAAACTCACCCCAAACCTAGACTCCAATAGTTCATTTAAAGTCCTCCCAGAGATGTCATTGTTTGCCCTAATGTCGTCCATTAGCTTAGTAGCTGCCCATTTTATCGTGACAAGGTTGTTATTTGTTTCTAAGGCTCTACAGTTATGTTCAGGATTCTCAATCTTTTTAATGGCCCATGTAGTTCCATCTGGTAATCTACTCGCATGAAGTCTCCATCCACAACATGGTCATGAAGTCTTGATCACAATTCAGTTTAACATGATTCATCTTCCAAACATACGCAAATGAGGGATTTTTAGGCATAACCTTGTTAGTTTTAATGCACTCATCTTCCCAATTCATTACCAAATCTAACAAAGTTACTTTATCTTTCTCTTCTTCATCCACGTCTACTTCAACACACAACCATTTCAAACGCAAGACCACATGTTTAGGCATTCTGCAATTTTTAAAATGGGAATTATAAGAAAATAGGGAAGAAAAACAAAAAAATGACATAACCCATTATCTAAAGCATCAACAATCAAGAAGTAACAATTGAATTCAAATAATCACCCAAGTAACAAATGAAGACTTTCAAAATGCCATCATAAACCCTAAATAGAACAGCATTAGGACATAATTATCACAACAATTTTCGAACAACATAAGTACAGTTACAAAAACCCTAAATTATTGAAGATAAACCCTAATTTTCGAACAAAAACCCTAAATTTTTGAAGAAAAACCCTAAATTTCGAACATAAACCCTAAATTTTTGAAGAAAAACCCTAAATTTCGAACATAAACCCTAAATTTTCGAAGATAGACCCTAAATTTTCGAACATCCAGCCCTAGATCTTCGAACAACCAGCTCTAAATTTTGCTATTATTCAAAAGACAAAGTAAATTTTTCCATAGCTGAGGAAAGACTGAAAACTTCTGAGATTATAGTTTATTCGAAGAGGAGCTCGCAGGAGAAGGAGAAGGGGCGAAAAATCGAAGGAGAAGGGGTGAAAATCGCAGGAGAAGGGGCAAAGTGTTTGAAAGCTTCTGAGGAAAGACTACAATGGTGTTTTGTTCAAAAGAAAAAATTAATTGCTGCTGTGTTTTGGCTTTAACAGTTCAATAACATTTTTTATGATATAAAGCTACGAAAAAAATTAATCCTAAAGTTGAATGCTACCATGTGGAATTTTCTTTAAAAAGTGCTACAACTGGTATTTCATCAAAACTCGATGCTACCATGTGGAATTTCCTTTTATTTGTGATAACATGTATTAATGTCTTGGAATATTATTTTTATGAGATTTGCAATGGGTCTTTAATTTACATGGGATCTTGTCCCTCCCTCTCCTTCACAAAATGTGGTTGGTTGTAAGTGGATTTTCCGAATTAAAAGAGGAAAGGATGGAAGCATAACTCAATACAAAGCACGGTATGTAGCTCGTGGCTTTACCCAACAACCGGGCATAGACTATGGTGAAACCTTTAGCCCGGTTGTCAAGCCAGCAACAGTGCGCATTATACTCTCCATTGTTATTAGTCAAGGATGGCCACTCCGTCAACTTGATATCAATAATGCATTTCTTCAAGGGACCCTCACCGATGATGTCTACACCATCCAACCTCCAGGTTACTATGACCCCATGTACCCGAACGATGTCTGTAAACTCAAGAAAGCCTTATACGGTCTCAAACAAGCTCCTCGAGCCTGGTATAAGGAGCTACAACAACACCTTCTCTACTTAGGTTTCACAAACACTATATCTGACTCTTCTCTCTTCACTCTTCACAAAAATGGTAACACTATATATCTTCTAGTGTATGTAGATGATATTATTGTTACTAGCAATACTCCCTCCCTCCTAGACACCTTCATCCAGCAACTAATAAATCGCTTCTCCTTAAAAGACCTCGGTGCTCTATCATTCTTCCTTGGTGTTGAGGTTTCTCCTCACCCGAACGGTCTCTTCCTTAGCCAAACAAAGTATATAAATGACAATTTTAGTCGTGCCAACATGGATGAAGCCAAGCCAATGCCTACTCCCATTTCCACCACCCCTCGCCTAACCATGCATGATGGCAGCAAGCTACCTGACCCAACAGAGTATAGGAGGCTCATTGGCAGCCTTCAATACCTAGGTCTCACTAGGCCTGGCATTGCATACACAATTAACAAACTTTCTCAGTATATGCAACGTCCCACTACAACGCATATGCAGGCTCTCCGCCGTCTCCTTCGCTATTTACATGTTTCCTCACATATGGGTCTATTACTTCATAAGGACTCTCCACTTTCTCTCCATGCTTTCTCTAATGCATATTGGGCTCGTGATGTCGATGATTACATCTCCACCACTGCATACATTGTCTATCTAGGGAGGAACGCTATATGCTGGTCCTCACGCAAGCAACGCACTAGGGCTCGGTCCTCTACCGAGGCAGAATACAAGGCCGTAGCAAGTGCCACCGCTGAATTATTATGGGTTCAAAATCTGTTCAAGGAAATTGGTATCACTACTTCAGCTGAGAGTGCGAATCCGGTATTTCACTCTAAAATGAAACACCTTGCCCTATATTATCACTTTGTACGAGAGAATGTCCAAAGCAACAAGCTAAGAGTATCATATATTTCCACTACCGATCAACTTGCGGATGCTCTCACCAAACCTCTACCAAGGCTCACGTTCAGCAATCTGGTTTCCAAAACCGGACTCTCATCATGGCCGTCCGTTTTGCGGGGGCGTATTACGGAATAACATCTCTGTCAACACTATGAATGTGCCTATGATCATGGGATTATAATCAATCATATCAATTCCCATAATCATGCCCATGATCATGAACAATACAATAATTCTTTCCCTAATTTCATCTTGTATTTATTCACTTTTCCTTTCTTATGTTACACAACTTGTATATAAATAGCACTGTAATCTTCTGTACAAATTAACACAATCAATATACTACTTTATACTCTCTATAGTATAATCATGCTGTAATATCACGTTTTTTTTTATAAAAAATTTATTTTCAGAAATTATAAAAATTTTATAAATACAAAATAAATGAAAAAACTGAAAGTTGGTTTTTTTTTAGAAAAGAAAAAAAAATACTGAAAATCGATTTTTTTTTTCAGAAAAACTGAAAGACGGTTACCTCCCATTGTCCCCATTAACTGATATTATAACCTCTTGCTCAGCCATATATATATATATAAACCCAACTCAGATTTTAGACCTACCCTCAAATCCTCCTTCCACAAATTATTCAGAATTATACTATAATTGTTCATAGAAGTAAGAGAAAAAGAAAAGGAAACGTCAAAGGTAGGAATTCCATTATATTTTTAGTGTTTTATCCCTTTTAAATCTGAAATTAGAGAAAAAAAAAAGAAAAATAGATTCTGACCTTTCCGGCAAGATGAAGGTCATCGGAATGCCGCCGGTGTGGGACGGCCGTCACCGACGCCGCTGGCAGGCAACCGCACCTTCTCTCTTCTTCCTTCCTCTTCCTTTCTCTCTCTTCTTTTCTCCCTCTCTCTTTCCTTTTCTTCCTGGTCCTTTCGTGGTTTGAGTAACCCAATTCACATTCTTTTACTTCTTTATATATATTTTTTTAAAATATATTTTTTTCTCTTTTCCTTTTTTCTTTTCATTTCTATTTTAATCTTTTTAGTTTTTATTATTTAAACTTTTTGTCTTTTCCTTTTAAAAGTCATTCTTCTATCCTTAAGATTTTAAACTATTTTTTTGAAATTCTATTTTAAACAAATTATATTTTAACCGAGAGTCTTTTAATTTATTTATTTCGTTTGGGTTGATTCGGGTATTAATTCGAGACATCTTATTTTATCGCGTAGACTGCGGATTCCTAGATCGAGATTAGGAGCATACGTTTGTCTAGGATCGCGTGACAAGGTAATTCTCGATGTCCATCTAATTAGGATTATCCCGTTAGTATTATGAGCTAAGTGATATTAACTTGTTTAAATGTGTTGTATGATTTTGTATGATATTATGTTTTATATATTTAATCCTCAAATTGTATTGAATATTATTTCTATCAAACTTTGAATTTATAATTGTTATTTTTTTTTGATAAAATTTGTATTATCTTTTTAATAATAAAATTAGATACGGTTTAAATTTGAAAGAAAAATATTTATGATTTTATTATTTTATGGAAGTTATGTTATTATTTTAATAATGGTTTTAAAATACGATTTGAGTCAAAAGAGAAATACTCATGATATTAATTGTTGTTATCACCAATTGATTAAAAGGGTGATTTGGTAAATGAGGTTTCAAATGGATACTCTTGAGATATATTTTCTTGGAGAAATTGTGTTTATAAATAAAATTAATAATGTATGTTTGACTATCTGATTTTGTGGTCATGACTAACTATTAAAATATATTAAATCACATAAAGTGTAACGATGGGAATAAAGCTCTTATATTTGTTGTGATCCAAGTATAAGAGTGATGAACATGTTGCCCTGTTTGGTTAGTATAGCTGCCGACAGGTTACTATTATTATTTCTGATACTTGATACGATGTTTGGTCTTCCTTCTATTTGTTGTGATCCAAGTAGAAGGGGTGCGCACACTAGGATTACCTGAGACTACTCTGTTGGCCTTGATGAATTATTTGGGGTGACGACCTCTTGATGAAGTAGGTATAGGGGTAAAGCCTCGGCCTACTGGCGTTCTCATTCCCTCAAATTAAAATTGGATATATGTGTTGTCATCATTTAATATCAAATTAATTAATTGGCTTATGTGTTATTATATTTATATTCATAAAATTGATCCGTAACTCAACTTTATATTACTTTAATTTCTACAACTATTTTCAACTCAATTATAGTTTGTTTTCTTAAATCATTTCAGACTAAACTGTTTTACGGGATTTACTTAGAATTACTCAGTTTTCCTGATTTTTGAGAGTTTTCCCTTGTTTCTCTTGTATTCTTATTTTGCAAGTTGTTGATCACGTGAAGATTGTGGAGTAAGGATCACTTAGAGTTATAACTTTTATTAAAGTCATATGTCAGTTTATTTTATCTTCAGTTGTTTAAGTTTTCTTTTATGGACACAAACTGCGTTTAAGTCTTTTCTTAAGTTGTAAGACTCTTTGTCGGATTTAAATTTATGAAGTTGTTTCCTAGTCGTAAGCCTTACATTTATTTTCTTAGAAATAGATGTGGCGGTAACACTCTCATGAGTAGGTTTTGGCGGCTCGGGTTTTTCTTAAAAAGGGTTTTCAAAAACTTGACCTACTTTCGGGGTGTTACAGATGCAATCCTACTTAGCTCAAGAAATCAAAGGTAGGATCATAGCACGATCTAGACTTATGTATAAATTCACACATCTATAATTAATTCTATCCATACAACTGTAAAATTCAAGTTCTTTAAATTTATTTTTCAAACTTAATAAATTAAGTCAAATAAGTTTTTCATTTATACCTTGAAACTAAGAAAAAGAAAAAATATTATTGATAATATATAATCAGTTATCCAATGCATAATTATGCATATTGTAGGATCATATGATCCTACGATCCAATTCTATCGATTTCGGTCCTACCCTATCAACGATTTTAGATAGAATCTCGATCCGGCTATTATATATATTGGGGTGATGATATTTGTTGGTAATTATGTATGCTTGATGAATTTTATATAGTATAGAAACGGTTTATATATATGAGGGTGATGATAAATAGTCATGGGTTTATTTTCATTTTGACGTATAAAATCGTTTAAAATATTAAGCATTTTTCGACCCTTAAAACCGTCTAAAACATTTAGTATTTTCCACGCTATAAAGCGTCCAAAATATTTAGTATTTTCCACTATTTAAAGCGTCTAAAATCGTGAAAATTGTAGCATGGATTTAAGGCGCGAAATATGTTTTCCACAGTAAAAACCGTCTGAAAAATAGTATATTCCACGTTTTAAAGCGTCGAAAGTCGCAAAATTGTGGTTTGGTTTTAAGGCGTGAAATCTTATATTCCACAATTAGAAGCGTCGAAAAAACTAATTTTATGGACGGAAATAAGCGTCAGAAATTTTTAACCCTTTTTTCGCGACGCTTTGTCAAGCTCCATGTTTTTTTGTAGTGCGAACCAACTCGCTTGAATGATAAATATGTTATCAAAGAGTGATAGAAAATACTTATCTGTTTTGGTGTATCATTATTAGTCCCATTTACCTTTAACAAAAAGATTAAAAAATGATAAATGGTAAATTAAAATTATAAAATATTTAAAAAGAAGAAAGAGAATATAAAAGTAATAAAAATGGCGGAATTATATAAGAAAAATAACACAGATTCATTATAATAAAGAGAATGGAGTAAATTGATTTAGTTGAATTATTCTTTAGCATGGTGGCATGGAAAGTGATATAAGAAAACTAATTACAAAGATAGAGGACTTTAATTGTTGGACTTATTTTGTTATTTAATTATGTAATAAGCTAAGTACGTACGGCCAAAAATACATATCCTATCGCACTTTTGAACGAAAAAAAAAATGGGATAGAAGGTGGAAAAAGGGGTAAATATCAAGAATGATATGATGGCTAGTAAATTGGTGGGAAATACTTGCTCCGTTCCAAATTAGTGGTAATATTGAAAAAATGATTTTATTCATTCATCACTCTTAATTTGTGATTTATTTTTAATTTATAGGTTAACATATAATTAAGTAACATTTTATTTGATTCGACTCATTGCAAAGATTATTAATATAAATTATTTTAAATTTTTTTTAATTATAATTAAAGATATTAAATATTGAATTAGTGTATTGGACTGTGTGAAAAAGATAACGTTGCAAGTAAATTGGAACGGAAGAAGTAAATACTTTAGATTGCATGAACATTGACTCGAATTTGCGATATTTTTTATTTTTCTTTGCCTTTTGAATTATTAATATCTTTTTACAAAAGTGTTTCACTATTTTAGGTTGTATGAAAATGTATGTATATATATATGTATGTATGTATGAAGGTAATCTTATACATTTTGCCAATATCATTGAAGTGTTATATAAATTTACCTTTAATATATTACATGTGGCGATGATCCTTTAAAATTTAAAACCTTTTAAATTAATAGCTATTTAAAATTTAAAACCTTTTAAATTAATCGCTAAATTTAAATTATTACAATTGCGAGAATAATATATAATGTTTTCTCCAAACATAATAGAAGTTACGGTAATTGATCATATGACAAGCTTGATTGTATGACTCTTATAGCTTAAATTGTAAACTAATTAAACACATTTTGGTCCAAAATTTCTAAACTAATTAATTACATTTTGGTCCAAAATTTCTTTTAATCTTAAATAATATATTTTCGTATCTATTTAATAACTTAGGAAAATATTTAGCACCTCTTCTTAATTTAGAAAAATATTTTTAACCAAAAACCAATTAAATAATATTATATAAAATAAAATTCAAGGAAATGATCTAACATGAAAACTTAGCTTTTAGCTATTGTAAAGTACTACTAAAATACGATGTGTGTCGTTCCTTCATCTAGATAGGGAAAGAGGGGTTGTCTAGGAAAGCCGTTGTAGCATGGAGCCAATTGGTCTTGCCCTATGCAAAAGGAAGGTTGAACATTAGAGATATGTATAAATAGAACAAGATGGCTATGCTAAAGCACTTATGGAACTTAGCTTGGAAAAAGACTATTTGTGGCTTAAATGGGTTCATAGATCCTATATAGAACCTCATAAATTGCATAATGTCCCAGTGTCAATACATGCATCTTGGAGCTTTAAGAAAATCGTAAGGTAAGGAGACATGGTGGACACGGTAGGGGGATGGGAGATAATAGCTACAGAAACAAGTTTGAAATTTGGAGAGTTTACGATATGCTTATAGCTGATGCTTCTAAGGTAACGTAAGGGAATATCAAGACTGGTAACATCGCTAGCCTCAGCGTTAGGTTCATCACATGGGTAGCTAGTCTGAATAGGTTGGCAACTAAGTAAATGGATAGAAAATGTTGACACACACTACGTAATGTGTAATAGGGCAATTGAAACTACTCAGCACCTGACGTTTGACTACTAGTAGACTTAGAAAGTCAAGAGTTGTCATTTTGGTTTCCTCCATCATAGTCTAGAAGACACCAACTTTACAGATGAACTTTTGAGAATGAAAAAGCTGGAAAAAAAGAAGACAAACCGAGCTAAGCTCGTTTTTAGAGTTTGGACTAAGATGATCTACAACCTTTGGAAGTATCACAACAGGTTTATTTTTGTAATTACTTTTGTAATAGGAAAAATTACCTAGAATAATCCAAACTATTCATGATTTTCTTACAATAATTCCAACTAATGATTAACCTTGAATAATCCCAACTTTGAGGGGTATTTTCCTAGAGTAAACTTGGGTAACCCGATGACCTGCTATAGTAGGTAATTCACAAAAAAAAATAAATTAAATATTAATTTAAAATTAGAAAATAGTTTTGAAAATTTACATAAAAAATTCTAAATAATAAAAAAAATCATAAATTTTTTATGAAAATTTTTCTAACATTTTTTTTGACATTTTATTTTAATTTATCTTTTTTTAAAAAAAACTAAAACTTGCTATAGCAAGTCATCCGGTCATCGGCTTTACTCTAGGAAAATGCCCCTCAAAGTTGGGATTATTCATGATTAATCAATAGGTGGAATTACTACAGGAAAATCATGAATAGTTTGGATTATTCTAGATATTTTTCCTATTACAAAAGTAATTACAAAAATAAACCTGTTGTGATACTTCCAAAGGTTGTAGATCATCTCAGTCCAAACTCTAAAAACGAGCTTAGCTCGATTTGTCTTCTTTTTTTCCAGCTTTTTTCATTCTTAAAAGTTCATCTGTAAAGTTGGTGTCTTCTAGACTATGATGGAGGAAACCAAAATGACAACTCTTGACTTTCTAAGTCTACTAGTAGTCAAACGTCAGGTGCTGAGTAGTTTCAATTGCCCTATTACACATTACGTAGTGTGCGTCAACATTTTCTATCCATTTTCTCTCCTGTTTTTCTGTGAGCCTAGGCTAGCTTAGGGGTCTCGTGTTGGATTTAATTTCCAACTTGAGCTTTTGCTCATCTCATCAATGTTTGTATATCTTACAAATTATTTGCCAGAGAAAAACGGGCATGAAACTTATAATAATATTGGACATAATAAAATTCATATATATCAACATTATCATATAAATAAAAAAAAAAACTTAAGATTTACAAAACATGATATATTCTATATGGTAGGCACAAAATTTTGACTAAAAAGAATACCGTTTTTAGGATAGTATCACTAAATTAAACATGATATAATTTTTAAATAAACGTATATTCTATATGGTAGGCACGAAATTTTGCAAAAGGCCAATGGTAGCAAATCTTTAGAAAAAATTTCCACAAAATAACATTGTACTTTTGGAATTAAAGTTGTCGTAACATTAATGCCCAAAATACGTTGGATTATTCGTTAAGTTGTGAAATTTCATTGTTGCCCTTGTCTTTTTCATTAAAATACAGTTGACTTCTTTTCTTAACATTCCACAAAATAGCATTGTACTTTTGGAATTTAAGCTGACGTAACATTAATGCCTAAAGAACGTTAGCTTATACATTAAGTTGTTATTCCAAAAGTACAAAACTGTTTTGTGAAATGTTTTTTAAAGATTTGATACCCCTGACCTTTTCCAAAACTCCCAAAATAATAATACTTGTACCTTACAAAAGTTTAATGATTTTGGCTTAGAAAATGATAAGATTATACTCTATCTTCATGTCTAAATTCAATTTTTAATTCCACATTCAACTTAAAGTCCATATCTCTCAGTTCTCACCATCATTTATGGGCATATCTTACTAAATCACTTATAACTTGTAGCTCTAAACTCTCTATGATTCAAGTATCTAATTGCTGACATATCCGATAACCATATTTCATAAGAACAAACAATATTGTTAAAATGAGTAGAAAGTGTCGGAAATTCACAAAAAGAAGGTGTTTGAAATTAACTTACTCTTAGTTGTTCAAAATATTTGAGGGCAAAACATAATATTCCATGCCCCAATTAATACAATTCTTGGGTCTAAAATATGAGGAATGTTGTGTTCAAGATCACTATAAGGTTTAGTTATCCATGCATGAAAAGAAAAATGGGTAAGTACTTCAAATAGTGTTCAGGTATACAAATAACAAAAATAGAACAAGTCGTGAATGTTTTTCTTGAAGATGAGAGGCTTAAACAGCTTGAATATGTGCATGTGAGTTATCAATGAAAAGATTGGATGTCTAAAATATTATAGTCCTAAATTCTGCGACACTCATGAAGAAAAATTGGGACACAAATGAAAACTTGTTGAAGGAAAGTAAGCTCGCAGAAAATTTTGAGAGATGAAGGAGGAGGAACATGTAGATAAATCTCTCATTTCTTGAGGGCTATAAGAGCCTGTAAGGTATCCCTAGAAAGATTAGAGTGTAAGAAAACATTTCCAAATGGTCACTCTATCATGAGGGGTATAACTTAGGTAACTAATTGTGTGTTTTAGATCATACAAAATTGACATTCGATCTAACTTTTGTTTAAATCTACACTTTTATTCTTCATTATACCTTAAGATACCTCAATCTAATGGTAATAACATGTATATGAATAACATGGTAAAAGATTAGGTTAAAACATAATCGGTTACTATTTTAAAATGATTTTAAAAGTACCATAATATTTTTCAACAAAAATTTTTAAATCCTTATTTTTAGGAAATTGTATATATTCTTTGAAAACAATATAAGATTTTAACACAATCTTGTTTTTTAAATATTTGAAAAATATAATATCATTCTAAAAGCTATTTTCATAACCTTCTCTAATTAGAGGATTATATTTTCTTTAGATTCAAATAGAAGTACTTTTATTAAAACACTTGAATAATCTTTTGTCAACATAGCTTGTGAGATTATATGCAAATATTATAAAGTTTAATAATAACAAACAAAATTAATATCTTAAATATAAGCTTTTGTCAACATTAGTCCCATTTGTCAACCTTGTTTGTGAAATTATTTGCGCTTAAAATAAGTTTTTGTCAACATTAATCTCATTTAAATTTTCACACTTGTTGGGGCAGCACTTTAACCCTTAATATCTCTAAGTGTCCTTAATTAAAAATGATAAAAGTTTATATTTCTAACCCTTGTAATGAGACAAATCAAACAAGATCCCACGTGACCATAATTTTACTTATAGATTAAGAATAACTACAAATTAAGAGTGATAATTAACTAGTGACAAAAAAAAATTAAATGAAACTAACGGATGTCACGTGGAATTTTCCAAACTTTTTAGTAATTGTATGATAACACCATAAAGTCCATAACATTCTATTATTAGAAGTCAAGGGTTATTCATTCCTAATTATTGAGAGTTACTATTTAGCGTGATACTTATTTTTTAAGTAAATATTAATAATAAATCATCTTTTTCTTGATATACTGAAAATAAACTCACTTAATATTTATTTTTAAATAAATCTATCTATTATATATATTTGATAAATATAAACCTACTTATTGGTTATAATTATCTTCAAAACTTCTTTGAAAGTAAAGAATTAGGAATAAATAATTATTGAGTTTATTTTCATCAATTATACTAAATGAATGAATTTATTTTTAAATAAACAATAATATAATTTATTTCAACAAATCAATCAAATATTGGTTAATTTTTTTTACAATTTCCCATATTATTTTCACTTCAAAAGTATAAAATACAAAAACCTTTGTGCATGATAAAAATACCATCTTGTAATGTGAAAAAATAAAAACAGTTTTATCAAGTAGGATGATGTCATTTTTTGAAAGGATTAAATGCAAACTTAAACGCTAATACAAAAAAAACCTTAAGTCTTGAACATCATCGATTATGATGGGAGAATTAAAAAATAAGTAAAATCAAGTGGTTAACATTTTAACGTATGTCAATTGGAAATTATTCGTTTATTGTATATTAGGTTTACATGTTTCATTTCTTTGTTTTGCAAAACTATACTAATTGTACTATTTTCTTTTTATCTATCATTTTTTACCTAAATATTTCCACTTTTCCAATTTTCAATACCCAACTACCACCTTTACAATTAATTTAATCAATTAAAATATCCAACTAGCACCTTTTTAATGGACTCCACTCAACCCTTAAAATCCGTGACGTCCCAAATGGGACATCTAAATTAATTCGAGGGAGTATTTTGCAATAAGTTTATTTTTATATAGCAATATATACTTTAATGATGTTAATATTATCTACTAATTACGAATTATTGTATATATTGATTGTAGGTGTGAAATATTTGCATAAATACATGTACTAATTTGGATAAAAATATAAAAATGAAAAACCGTAGACCAGACCAGACCGAACCGTTGTAAAACGGTTTGGTCCGATCCGATCTGATAATTTAAACGGTCTGGTCTGGTCTGGAAAATTTTCAAATCGAAATTTCAAATTTGATTTGATTTTAATGTCAGACCAGACCAAACCAGACCTATTCACACCTAATAACACAACAACTTGATTTGAAGATAATACTCAATTAATGCAAAAGCTACCCAAAAGCCCAAACCAAAGTCTCTTTCTACCTCCTCATGGCTGATGGCGGCTGATAGCTTAACACAACTTTCACAGGTGCTTTGGTGGTACTGGTTCCTTTAGACCGATCGAAGGTCGCGACCTGTGAAAAGTCAAAGGTCGCGACCTGTGAAAAGTCGAAGGTCGCGACCTGGGAAAAGTCGAAGGTCTCGACCTGTGAAAAGTGGAAGGTGGTGACCCGGTCGATGGCGGTTCATATTGCTTAGGATTATGAATCCATGAATCCGATCCATATGTGAGAGAAACATAACAACATAAAAACATGCATATGAAAAAAAGTGCAGAGAATTTTGAAGAATTCATATTTTTCAGAAGTATTAAAGAAATGTAATGATATAAAAGTGTGAAGAAAAGAAGTGAAATATATAGAGAAGGAAAGGCAAATTTACTTTTAAAATACTGAATTAATTAATTATAATAGTGGGAAATTTCCGAGAAACTTATTAAATGAAAATGTAGTGCAACTAGGGGTGAACACGTACGGTTGGGTTTAGTCTAGTCTGATTCTAAAATCACACTAACTTAAAAATCCTGGTCTGAAAATTTTTTATATCGGATAGGTTCGTTTATATCATCAAACCGGATCGGACCAAATCATTTTACAACGGTTTACACGTGTTTATGCAAATATTCGCATCTACAATCACTAAACATAATAATTTGTAATTAGTTGATAACATTAACATCATTCAAGTATATATTACTATACAAAAATTACTACATCTTGAAATATCTAGGTAGCTTCTTAATTCTTTTTTAAAAAAATTGTGATTTGCATCATAGTACTATTTGCGGTATGATTTGATCAAAAAAATATTAAACCGAGATCAAACAGTAAACTTTAGTTTTTTTAAAAAAATTAGACCAGACTATTCATATCGTAGACCAAATCAAACACTAAAATTTCAATCTAATCCGATTTAATTTACGGTTTAGAGTTTATCCAACTTTTGTTCGATCAAACTGCAACTATGTACTCTCTCCGTTTTCATTTGTTCTTCCCATTTGGATCGGAATCTGGGAAGAAACCAATATAACTATAATTACAAAATAGATACTATGAGAGTTGAGTAAAATAATATAAAAAATAAAGGTTCTATTGATTTAAGTGTAAGTGTAATAATATCATTAAATTTCATTGGGTGTATGTAAAGTAAATGCATTGGGAATTAACATGTAAATTAATTTTTATAGATTAGAGTGTAAGTGTAATAATTTTCTTGAATTCTATTGGTTACTAAAATAGAAAGATTTTAAATGGGAAGAACTTTTAAAAATTTCCAAATAGAGACAGTGACAAGACATATGAAAACAGAGGAAGTACATGTTAGTGGCCGGCATTAAAAGACACAGTCACACAAGTCAATGAGTCAATATTTATAATTTAGCAGTGAACCTTCATTACAATTTACTAGTCAATGGGTCAACATTTCAACTATTACAAGTCAATGGGTCAACATTAATTTTGTATTGTAATTTACTTTAATTTCGTAAACCTCACGTCAACCAAACATAGATTACCAATCAAAAATAAATGGTCCATCATCACTAATTAATTCTACAACCTTGAAAATTAAAATGAAAAATGAATTCATTTGCAATTACTTTTACATTTGTTTACGTCTATTTCTATTTAATAATTAATTTATTTAAACTTTATATAATGAGTGCTTAAATAAGCTTGTTAAAAAATTACATATATTGACACATTATAATCACATTATAAACTTCGATTTTTGTAGTTAACATATGACTTGAGATTTATGTGTTTAATTACACAGGATTGTAAATATAAAAGATATATATTAGCCATCTTATATGTAGATATTCACTATTTGAAATAGTTGCTAGGATCGATGCGATGATAAGAACTTTGATAAACAATAACTATTTATCAAGTAGGATGACGTCAATTTGAGATGATTAAATGCAAACTTAAACGCTATCACTACAAAAAAAATACTTAATCTTGAACATTATCGATTTTGAGGGGAATTGAAAAATAGATAAAAATCAAATAATTAACATTTTAACGCATGTCAGTCAGAAATTTAGTTGTCAGTCGAAAATTCATTCGTTTCGTCTGTTTTACGTTATTCAAAAATATTCCGTGGAAATTGATGCGCTATTTACTAGTGTATATTAGCTTTAGAATTTTCGAAATGAATGATTTTTGGATTTTGTATATTGCATCGGTTGACAATGCTGAATACTCAAGTTCTAAAGTGTAAGAGCAAACTAAATTTGAGATTTCAAAACTTTCTTGGTTTTATTATGATAAGATTGATTTTAGGAAAAATACAAGAAAATACCCTTTGTATATCACATTTTCTAAAAATTATACTCCCTGCGATTTTATTTGTTCTTTCACTTTGGGTTTTTCACAAATATTAAGGTAGATTGAATCTTTAGGCTGTAGTTGGTATTATTTTAATTAAATATTGTGAAGTAATGATTGTATTGGAAGTATGAGAGAAAAAAATTAAATAGTAGTGTGAAGTAATAATTAT
This sequence comes from Amaranthus cruentus, assembly GCA_019425755.1. Classification (NCBI taxonomy): domain Eukaryota; kingdom Viridiplantae; phylum Streptophyta; class Magnoliopsida; order Caryophyllales; family Amaranthaceae; genus Amaranthus; species Amaranthus cruentus. The sequence goes on from CM033459.1 coordinate 20,207,774, forward strand.
ATTGGGAGTATGAGAGAAAAATAATTAAATACTAGTATGAAGTAATGATTGTATTGAAAGTATGAGAGAGAAAAAAATAAAATAGTAGTGTGAAGTAAGAAATGTGGGGTTTTAAGGGGTAAAAGTGGGATGAAAACTTTTCATAAATAGAAAGTATTCTAAAGTGGAAGAACTTGTAAACTACTTGTTATAGTAAGGTGGAAGAACTTAAAAGAACGGATGGTGTATATTTTTTTTTGTTTTGCTTTTGCAAAAAAAAAGTCTTATATGACCTAAATGTTTTCAAAACACTACCACCAGGACTGTCTCAAATATTTTGAAGGTCCTATTCTATTTTTCGAATACGATCCTTATAAATAAAATTACTATTTATTTTTTTAATATGTCCGTATTTTTAGTTATAACTAGATAATCCTCATGCGATGCACAACTTTTTTTATTTTGATGTAAAAAACAAATAAATTGAAAAAGTCTGGCATAATATTACATTATTATAAATTATTTCTTAATACACATTTTATTATATTCATGAAAAATGAAATTAAAACTTTTTTTATAGGTATCATTATAATAATGATAAAGTAGTGGACCATTGTAAATTGTATCCATAATATAATTAGCATTTTAGTAAATTTTTTTAAAGTATATTTAAAAAGGGAAATTATCATTGGTGCCCCTGAGGTATACATTATTATCAATGGTGTATAAACTTAATTTTTTTTTTCAATGGCACCCCTGACGTTTAGGGGTAATAAGAACCGTGACCTTTTCAATTATTTTCCGTTAAAATTTCGTTAAGTTTTCGAAATTAACCTAATTAGGGTAAGTTTCTTCTTCTTCTTCACTCCTTCCATGGCTGCCTTCCATGGTTGCCCTTTCTTCAAAACCTAGAAAAATCCATTTTTCTCAATCATACACTTTTCTCAATAATTCTACTTTTTCTCTATTTTCCCCCTCTTTCTTTTATGTCTTCTCTCTTTCTAACCCTAATTTCTGATTCATAGTCCCACTTTCCCCCATATAACAACGATGCCAAATATAACAAAAGGGCTTATTACAAAGATGATATGCCATTAATGGAGTTTTATAAGAGGAGGAATGAGGATAAGTTAGGAAATGTAATTCCTTCCAAAATAGAGAAAAAATGTGCAGATTTTAAAGAGGAAATTGAGAAGGGGGGAGAAATGGGTTGTAAAGACATTGAGAAAAGTAACCCAGAAAATGAAAGTGAAGACCCTAAAAAGAAGGGTATTGTCATTGATGATGAGGATGAAAATGTAAGTCGATTTTGGTTTGAAGTTAATTCAATTAAAAAGGAGGATGATAACGATGGTTCTACTTCAAGGAGGCAAAGGAATTCCAAAGCTCCTATTCTTGTTAAAAAGCCTAAGAAAATTCAGTTTTCTAATGTTGTTTTTCCCCCTAAATTTTTGTGTCCATTTCGGATTGTGTTTGTGTTGCCTTTTGATCTCCTTGCTGTTGCCTTGTATGTTTGAGTTGATTGTGTTTGCCATGGAAGACAACCATGGAAGGAGTGAAGAAGGAGAAGAAGAAGAAACTAACCCTAGTTAGGTTAATTTCAAAAACTTAACGGATTTTTAATGGAAAATACTTAAAAAGGTCACGGTTGTAATTACCCCTAAACGTCAGGGGTGCCATTGAAAAAAAAAGAAGTTTATGCACCATTGATAATAACGCATACCTCAGGGGCACCAATGATAATTTCCCATTTAAAAATAATATAATTAATTATTAGAAAAATTTGCCAAGAATAATCCCAACTATCACTCGTTGGCCAAAAATAATCCCAACTATCGATTATTTTTTAATAATCCTAACTATTCCTCGAATTTGCTCAAAACAGTCTCACTCTCTCCATGACCGGCTGCAGCAGGTATTTTGTGATTAATTTTTTTTACCTCTTTTTTTAACTCACCTTCATCAAATAAGAAGATGTACCCTTTCATCTTCAAACTTATTTACCCTTGCAAGTTCAAAAAACCCATTAAACTCTCCTTCCTCCATTGATGAGCAAGTTCATATGCATCTTAAAACTGATTTTGTGCTTCTGGGCTGCTGAGATTTGTGAAAATTTGTGCAAATTCATTGAATTTTAAAGGGATGAAACTTTTAGAGCTTTTGCACGAGTGAGTTTTTTTTAATGAGAGTTTTAAGGTTTGTTAATGGAGAAAGAATGAATGAAGAAGAAGATGGAGTATAATGTAGATGAAGGGCATCTTCTTATTTGATGAAGGTGAGTTAAAACAAAAAGGTAAAAAAAACTTAATCACAAAATACCCAAGGGCGAAGTCACATGGGGGGCCGGCGGAGCCTTTGTAATTTTGGTTTTGGCCCCCTTACTAATATGATATATGCTTAAGTGTGAACCGTACGAACCTTGTTATTTTTTGGCAAAATTGAGTTGGGAATCCCCTAAGTGTGAACTATGCTTTAAGAGAAAAAGATGTTGATTGGCTGTTACTAAAAACTACAAATGCAATAATTAAAATGAGGTTTAACTGTATGGTGATGAGATCTAGGGTGTCAGAAATCCCCTAAGAGCATGAACAATGAAGAGGACCAATATATCCTCTTCATATTTCTATCTTTTTTTCTCCATTTAACACATCATTTTCTCTTTCCTCCACATCATTTTTCACTATTTACATCTTGTTCCTCCTTTTATTTCTTTATTTTATCCAACATTCAAGTGTATACTTTTTCATCCTCTTTTCATTTTCTCTCTCCTACTCATATATACCCCACTACACATTCTTTTTCCTATCTAAATTTAATAATTGTAATTTGTGTAAATGATAAATATTATTTACTCAATTTTTGTATAATTAATTAATTAGCGATTATTAGTCTTGCAACGCTCAAAAAAATATTCATAATTTAATATTTTATAACTTAAAAAACAAAGCACATACATTAATTAAATGTTCGGAAAACATAGAATTTTTAAAATTTACTACTACGTTTTTCTATTCGAAAATTATTCTGCATAGGAGCTTCCAAATTTTCCCCACATATGCTATACCAAATCACTCTTCAAAGACATATGTATATGTCTATCACGAATCACTTCTCTTATAGCTAAGAGTGTCGTAAAATTACGATCATCATATCGTCCGGGTGTAACATTAAATATTGTAGCATTTGGGCTTGATCATCTTGCTACATTTTCAGGTTGTTCTTGGGCGAACTCTTGTGGATCTTTATAATTAACATAAGTATCACGCTCGCCTTCTACAATCATATTGTGAATAATGATACATGTCATCATAATTTTCCATAGCATTGGCACACTCCACGCTAAAGCAGGTTTTCGAATTATTGCAAATCGAGCTTGTAGTACGCCAAATTTAGGTTCTATTTATAGAGAAAAAAAATAGAGCTGTTGGTGAAATTATTTTGAAATTTTTCTTTACCGTTTTTTTTATGACCGTTTTAAATAATACCGTTATAAATAATCAAACTTAAATTCAACCAATCAAAATGTGCCAAGTGGAGCAATCATATTTTTTCAAAAACATTTTTCCTTTTTTTCCCTCATTTTTTTTCCTCCCACGTGAGTTTCCCTTTGTTTTTTGTCCACATGCAATCCTCTTTATTCTTTCTACTTCCTCTTCAAGGAGAGGATGAACTTATTTCCTCCTCTTGCCAAAGAGGATCCTCACTTCCTCTACACATCCAAGAGGATGGGTTAAAGGAGGAAAAAGTGAGTTAAGAGGATGGTATATCCTCACCAATATTCATGGTCTAAAGTCTTAAATGATTCAATTCTCAATAATGTCTATGAAGATCCAGATCAATTACGTGGTTAAACATGATCTTGTTAATCTCAAACTCTCGCTCTGTTGATTAACAATTAAATTTAGACCCTATTAATTCGATTCTCACACACTAGTTTTATTGAACGAATTAACAAGTATTTAATTAAAACTTACCCTAAAGCAAAGTCGATTCCAATCTCCCACGCTAGTTCTATTGACTAGTCCGACAAATCATATTTAATTTAGGGTTAATTAGCACAATTTAATCACATTAATCCTTAACCTCATAGACACATCCAAGAATCAAATCATGCTCAACTTATAGGTTCAATACCCTAACCCTAGAATATGGATCTACTCAATAATCATGATATATCTAATAAATACTACTTCAAAATTAATGCTAGACATGAATGATAATAAAACAGATGACAAATTAAAATGAGTAATAATAATTAATCAAACAAAACCAACAATAAATTCAAACCAACAATGATGATGAATAAGCTAATTCTTATATTAAAGAAGGATTGAAAAACAATAATTGGACTTCACTAGAGTCTACTTAAGACTAGTACAATAAATTAAAACTAAGAAAAATAGAAATTCCAAATGAAACTTACAAAAGCTTGAAGAAAGATTAAATCTCAAAGGCTAGATTGAATGCTAGAAAATTAATTCTAAAAAATAAAAGCAGTTAAAGACTAATGATTGCAAAATAAAGTGAAAGTAAGAAGGAAGAAGAATTGGTTGATATATATATATGTGTGTGTGTGTGTGTGTGTGTGTGTGTGTGTTTTCAGGAACCAGTATATGATTTTCATTGGTCGTCCATATGAATTATCCTTCACTCATTTTGTTTTCTACCATCTTGACCAAAACACTTGAATCTTTCATACATTGCCCTCCAAATCATATTTGGTCTTTCTCGCTCTCTTTCTGAGTTGCAATGTTCTATCTTCCTTTGTAAACCATTAACGAATACATCTAAAAAATCATCTTAAGGGATTTTCTTTCATCTTTACTTCAATATTTGCGACTCCTAAACCCCTTCTAACATTTTCAAGTTATATCCCTCATAATATGTCGACTTATCAAAATAAACATTCACATTTCTGCTACTCTCATCTTCCTACAAAATTCTTTACTAAAAGCCTAACATATTAATCCATAAAGTGGCATTGGTCTAATAATAACCCGATAAAACTTATTCCTTAACTAATCAAATTTATATTTTATTGAAATATTAAATTGAATTTTATTCTAATTTTAAAATAACAATGAAAAAAAGGAGTTAAGATTGGTTGGCTAACTAGATCTTTAAAGAAGTTTAAGAGATAATCATCAAACATTGACTATGACCTTATTTACAAGACATCAGCCCACAATCTTAGTTCTTGTCCTTAATACTTGAGTTAAAAGATCATTTAAAAGCATTGAAAAGCAAGACTTATTTACCTCTTTCAGAGCTCTTGAGAGATCTTTCATTGTGAACACAAGACGCTTGTTCTGTTATAGATGCACAAGGAAATATTAATGTCATTTTCTACCATTGCACCACCACAACACCCTATAAGTTTGTCTGCGAGGAGAGGTGGGAGCACTGTCACATGATTCGCTGATCTCTCTACGAATCACAAATCGGAAAAAGCTAATTTTGGTCAGTTTTGGGCTATTTTTGGTCTATTTTGAGTGAATCTCGAATCGAGACATGCAAATTTAGTAGCGAAGCATGTGACTCTGGGTGGGAGCATCAAAGCCCATTTGCGAAGTAACAATAAGCATTAACATACCTTTTGTTGCTTATCTCTTTTGTCTTTGATCACAGATGATTGTCTTGCTTTACAGTGCCTGCATTTGTGTGTCAAAGAATGTATAATTGTCATCATCAAAGACCTAATAAAAATGCTTCAATGAAAAAAAAACTATAAAACATTATAACATATGCAATGACAAGTGACATTTAGCCAACACTTTACTTTGTTTCACATTTCATTGGAAATAACCTTTGTAAAAACACAAACATATATGGGTTTCTGTTCGTTTACTCGTGCAGCTATTATTTAACACTCCCTCGTCCCAATCTACTTCATACAAAGGGTTTTGGGTACCAATCATAACAACTTTGACCAACACATTTCAATAATAATTTTTATTTTAAAAAAAATATAATAAAAGATATTATAAATAAACGTTGGGATTGATTTGAAATTCATTTATTTATTGATGTTCTTCATAGATTTCAAATTCCAAAGGCATCATATATCAAGAGGCACACTGACACAAATGGCCTCAGCATAAAGTCACAAACTTTGAGGCACACTGACACAAAGGTAGAACAAAACGAAAAAGAACTCAGGCCACAACATGCTTCATACAACAGGTTCAACTGAAACAATTGTGAGTGTTCAGACTCGGATTTAAGGCGTTGTAAAGAGATGCAAACTTAGTTGAACCTTTCAATTATTTCAGTTAGAAGTGATCATGGGAGAGAGTTTGATCAACTAGGCTTTGATTCTTTTTGTGAAAAATACAATATCACCTATAACTTTTCAACTGATTAACCTCATTTTTACCTTATATTTGGGCATAATATTTATTGATTATTCCTTGGTTTTCGAGCATTCCCATTGTTTTTGGTTGGTTTTACGCCCTTTTGTGGGGTAGCATGTTTGTTGCATGTTTTTGTAGATCAATCATCTATTTTCGAGCTTTAAAGCATGTTAGAAGGATGCCCCCAAATTTCCCGAACTCTTATAGAAGGCATGAATCAAAACCGAGGAAGAAATGAGGCCAAGAAGTGGAGAAAAGTCCAACCCGAGCAAATCAAGAAGCATTATTTATGGAAAGTCAACTTAAGTGTCGATGGAAGTCAACTCGCTCAAATTTTGGTGGATATGTTAATGGATGACAAAAGTTGGGCTCGTTAGCTTCGAATCGACTGGTCACACGTTGAAATCGGAGTTATAACGAAGGAGATAGAGCAATTTCAAAATGAAATGCCAAAAAGAAGGAGATCGATCGATCGATCTCTTTGGATCGACCAATCAATCTCATAACAAAAATTTCCAGAATGTTGTTGAGTTACTCAAGGGTGATCGACCGGTCGATCTACATAGATCGATCGTAGCTAGGAGGGTTTGAACCCACGACCTGGGGTACAAAGCAACACAGCTGCTACCATCTGAGCTCCTTAATTTCAATGATAAATATCTTTATGCAGGTTTGATATTTACTATAGCTGCCAGGCCAATTTCACAAAAATACAACCCACAAAACAGAATTTCGTGGGCATCAAATACAAGAGAGCAGAGTAAACAGCAGCAAAATAGGGAGCGAAAAGTAGCATTTTTTTTGTCTTCTTTTTCTCTTTTCTCCCACTTTATTTTTATCAGATGTCTCCGAAGAGACTTCTCCCACTTTATTTTTATAAACCCTAGTTTCTTTTCTTATTTTTCCTTAGATTAAATATAATTTCTTCCATCAAGTATTTATTTATATACTCTATTTGATTTAGATTTTGTAATCTCTATCTTTTGTTGGTATCTTTATTTTAAAATTCAAGGGCTTCTTATGGAGTTTATTAATGAGCATTTATGGGTTTTTATCATTTGATCTTCAATCTCTCTCATATTTTGTGGGTAAATTCTAATCCTTCTTTATTTTAGTATTTTATTATTTATTTCTTGATTTTAGTTGATTTATAGTATTTCTCTATTTTTCTTGATTATTTATCTTTGTCTTGTTCATTTTTATATTTGATGTTAGAATGCTTGGAATATATGTTGTTAATGGTTTTGATGATTATGATTATAGTTAGTGAGTAGTTGTTTAGGGTTAGGGGTTTACTCATTTTGTGTTGATGGATTGACTATGGTTAGAAATGGGTCGATGTTGGTTTGATTGTGAACCCCGAAAGTGGGTAGCTCTGCTCATTGATTTGATGTCACCCGGATCTCCTTCCCGGGCACTAACGAGAGTTGGGTCCGCATGAGAACCGACTTTATTTCAATGAGAGGAGTTGAGTCAGGGGAACGACGAGAGTCGAAACTTGTACTCGCCCCATGAAAAGGGAGTTTTACCCTCTTACTCTGAGAGGAGAAGAGAATTGACGGGTTGTTGGATATTTGTTGCCCGTAGGTCTTGTTCTCACTCACGAGAGTGATGGGAATGGGATTCTCGGAGGCGATCCCAAGCTCGATCCAGGATCGGATCGCTCTTCGTATTTGATTCCACACCTTTGCGATTAAACCAATGTAAATCCTAATTTAATTATATAAAGTCCGTTGCACACGAGTTAGCCCGCCCCCTACCCCAATGTTTCTTTGTTTGTTTCATTCATAGTTGTAGTTGTAGTCTAGTCCATCATCTATCCCTACTTACATGATCCCCCAACATCTAAAGAGGCCCTAAGTCTCGCAACTCGTCTCCCTGTGGATCGACCCCCTACTTGCCACTACACTTTTGTAGAGTTAAGCTAGGGTGTTTATAAATTTTGTTTGATTAAAGGCTTTCGTGACGACCAAAAAACCCTTTATCATCAGCTCCTAGGACACCCCCACAAAACGGTGTGATTGAAAGGACAAATCGTACTTTAGAGGAAATAACTAGGACTATGCTTATACAAAATGGATTAGCCAAACATTATTGGGCCGAGGCTGTTAACACAACAAAGTATGTCTTAATTAGGTGTCTTATTAGACCTATACTTAAGAAAACCCCCTATGAGTTATTTAAAGGAAGAAAACCAAACATAGCCTACCTTAAACCATGTTACAAAGTAATAATGTGGAAATGAAAACTACAATACAATATGATCTAAGTAATATCCCCTTTGTGTATGGCAACGAACTCCTTCCATGTATGAACCACGAACCAAATGGAACATCGTAGAGAAGATTAGTTTGCAACAAAGTGTCACTAGAAATCTTGATATAGATTGAAGGCGTCTACAAGCTTTCCTTTTGTGATATTTCCCCCACAAAGGTACTTGGGTTATGAGACCGGAAATTCACAACGAGATACAATCAATCACATCAACCGACTAGTGCAAATCGATTGAACTAAACAACAATATGTTTTTGTAGAGAATGAAATCAGAAAACTATAAAGAAGTTAATTACTCTCCTTTATGAATCAAGAGAAAAGAGAGAAAGATGACAGAAAATTTAATTCAAGCAAGAAGTGATTTGGTATCCATGCACTCACTCTTATTTATAGAGTTGAAGTGTCACATGGATCCATCCAAACAACATCTGGTGGTTACCAGACATTAATGATGTAAAACATCCGTTCATAACAACACTTTATTCCATGAAACGTAATTTCATTTCATGAGCAGGTACACTGTTTCAATGTGCTCGAACAAGCATTATAAGTGCTTGAATGAGCAGTTCACAAAACAACTTTCAGAAAGTTTCTGACTCAAAAATTCGAAAGTGCTCGAACGAGCACCCAAAGTGCTCGAACGAGCAAACACCAAAAACATCAGACAGAAAGATCAGAAGCATACTGCCTAACCCACAAGCCAGTGCTCGAACGAGCATCTTGGTTTTGCTCTTGTTTTGGTTCCGTTGTTACGTTCTTGCTTAGTCTATGCGTTTGTAATATATAGTCCTAAGCCTTGGATAATATCCTACATGCTCTAAATCTTAACAAACCATTTGGTTGCAAGTGTTTTATTCATAATAATATCAAGGGTAATCCAGGTAAATTTGATGCTAGAAGTGATGAAGGTATACTTTTGGGATACTCATTGAATAGGAAGACTTATAGAGTTTTAAATAAGCGAACAAGTATGGTTGAGGAAAGTATACATGTGGTATTTGATGAATCAGATAATGGGATATTAAGTGAAGGATTTAAAGAGTTAAACCTTAACAAGCATTTTGATGACGTAAGTGATGATGAATTAGATACAAATGATCTTAATGGAGATAAAAAGAACATGCAAGATCCTATATATATATATATATATATATATATATATATATATATATAATATATATATATATATATATATATATATATATATATATATATATATATATATATATATATATAATTAGCAATTCTAATAATGCTATTACTAAATAAAGATAATCAATATATCTAGTATTCGTCTTTTATTAAATAATATTTTTCCATTTGTCATGTGTCCTTACAAGATGACACTTGAAATTTTCCAAAACTTATATAGTACTGTATGATGATACTTTATAGACCTTTTGTTTTAAGAACACAAAAACTTGGACGAGACCGTCGCAAGTTAAGACGAAGTGTGGGGCGACCCATTTCATGCACGTTTAACAACATTTCAATTTTCTGAGCATTTATCAATTTGAACCTTTAAGGAATCAATATTGAAAATTGATACCTTTAAAATCAAAATTGAAAAATATACGAAAAATGAAAAACTATCCAGGTTGTTACACGCGCGAGTTTGGCCAACCAAATTAACGATCTCATTATGAGGCCGTCTCGTCCAAGACCAGCTGTTCTATTTTCGAGTATTGATAAAAACTCCAAAAGACCCAAGAATGTGAGGGAGCTATATTTTGTACTCGATATCGTTTCTCTCGCTTGTATAGTTGTATTCGCTGCATCTGATAATTTTCTCAAATTTTCATCTTCCTCCGCAATTGAAAATCCTTCGGTAAAAAGCGCGAGAGAAGATGAATCAAGGCCAAGCTCCCCAGACCAGCGATGGCAGACACGACGATGATGCTGCCCTTTCCGACTTTCTTGCTTCCTTGATGGACTTTGCTCCCACCGTAATTGCTTTGTTCTACTTAGTATCGTTTTTTGTTCGTCAATTCGTTGTTTTCAATGATTTTCGCTCAATTTTTTCATGAGATTGTTGCAATTGTTTTTAGGTTCCTGACGAATTGGTGGAGCATTATCTCGCTAAAAGCGGTTTTCAATGTCCCGATGTTCGATTGTAGGTATTCTTTTTCATGTTGTTTTCTTACAAAATGCTGAATTAGTTGTCACTTTGAGATGAGATGAGTATTTTATTAAACTTTTTTAATATGAACAGTGTGCGTTTCACTATTAAGGTTAGTAAAAGGTTGACGTTTGAAAGTAAATCTGTTTAATTTGGTTTATTCTTATTTTGAAAGGCATATTGTTAAGCTAGAAATAAGTCATGACGATCACTTTTTACGCTTTAGAAGAGGTATTTGTTGATGGAATTGGCATGGGAAATAGGATAGTGTATTGATAATGTCAAATTGACGCTTTAAAATGGACATGTTGGATTGATTTATACCATAGCAATCTTGATATTCTGTTTAATTATTGTTTTGTTTAGAATTTCATAGGGCTTGTCATCAGTCAATCTTTAGCTTAATGCACAACCAACAGTGCACCCTCAGTAGTGCTGTATAGATAGCATAAAAACTCCATCTCCATGAGTTTTGTTAAGGTTTGAGGGGTAAACTGCCCACTTATAGCAGGTGTATTGATTGATTGACTACAAGTAAAACAAATTTTTTCCCTTGTTGTTTCTGTATGAATTGCTGAGTTCTGACCTTTTTCCAGGATTCGACTTGTTGCTGTTGCTACTCAAAAGTTTATAACAGAGGTTGCCACTGATTCACTGCAGTATGTTTCTTGCTCTTTTCATCTTGCTGTGATATCTTTTAAGTTATAACTTAATTAGTGTTGCTAATTTGTGTGGTGGAATCCAAATATTGTGCATGTTGAATGAAGTCTTTGAATAATGTGAGTTGAGTTGTATGAGTAACATTTCTGTATTCTGCTTGTGAAATTCTCCTTCGCAGTTATTAAAACCGGGATTATTTTTGCCATATAATTTAGGAAAATTTGCCCAGAATAATCCAATCTTTGTCTGATTTTCCTACAATAATCCCAAGTATTGATTAACCATGAATAATCTCATCTATTGATAGTTGTTTCCAATGGCATCCAAGCAAGTAAAAAAATTAGTGTATATGAGAGAAATAATGATTTTGATTTAGAAGAAAGTAAACTAGTTTTGATGGAGGAAATTTCATGTGAAGAAGAAGATGCTTGGATGAAAAAGAAGGTCAAGAAATGACCTGTTGTAACCGGTTGTTTTACTTGTTTGGATGCCATTGAAAACAACTATCAATAGATGGGATTATTCATGGTTAATCAATACTTGGGATTATTGTAGGAAAATCAGACAAAGGTTGGATTATTCTGGGCAAATTTTCCTATAATTTAATTGGAGGTATTTAAACCAGGGGTTATTGGTGCCGTATAATTTCATAAGCCTGAGTGCTTTTTCATTTTGTTCTGCCCTTTTTAGAAATAGCCTGTCTACTAGTCTTCAGTATCTTTGGATCTTCGGAATGCAATGAAAAGACCTACAGTTGCTTCTTGCTACTGTTATTAATGAGTTGCTTTATTTATTAGTTGTTACTTCCTGATATAAAAGTTAGGTAGAATTGATAGAGTTTGCGGAAGCAAAGAAGCAATTGCATTGATCAAGAACAATAAAACAAAAAGTTTATGAAGCTGACAACAGAATGGTCAACTGATCTTTTGTAGGGATGAACTTGATGGTATACAGAAAACAGAAGAATCTGATTTTTATTATTGGAAAAGCTTAAAGAAGATTACAGCAGGCTAATTATGTATATATACATTGAGAGAAAAACTAAAAACTAACGACTAAGGACTAGGCACCTATATATATATATATATATATATATATATATATATATATATATATATATAGGGGTGTTCATTACCGGGTACCCGGCTAATTGGGTACCCGGAAAGCCGGGTACCTGGTTAGCCGGGTATCTTTTTTAACGGCCAATGACCCGGCCCATTTAATGCGGGTACCCGGTTAGCGGGTACCCGGATAAGACGGGTCGGGACACCGGGTACCCGCTTGTTATTTTTGAGTATAAAATATGTTTCCAAATTATAATTTTTAATAAAAAAATTCTGGGCAATTATAATTTTTAATAAAAAAATTCTAGGCAATTCGAAGGGGTTGCAACTTGCAACTACTACGCCAGTTATATAACAAACAAGTTTACAAATACCAGTTTATTATACAGCACTGCCATTTAATTAATAAGCACATGTTTGTATTTTCCATTTTATCTTTTGGAATGACATTATATATATATATATATATATATATATATATATATATATATATATATATATATATATATATATATATATATATATATATATATATATATATATATATATATATATATATATATATATATATATATATATATAATATATATATGTACAGAAGGAGGTTATTATAACATTCTTTAACAACCATATGCTAGCTCATCTAACATAAGACTACCTAGTGTTTTAACAAGAATCAGATGATCAACCATAGTTTGGTTACTGGTGAGAAACTATTGTTTCATTTGGCCCTCAATGTGTGTGACTTTATGCTGAGGCCATTTGTGTCAGTGTGCCTCTTGATATATGATGCCTTTGGAATTTGAAATCTATGAAGAACATCAATAAATAAATGAATTTCAACCCAAAGTTGTTAAAATTGGGATTTTACTTAAAATCGTTTAGAGAGGTAGAATCGAATCGAACGAATCGTAGAATCGTACGATTCTACAAATAAACTTAAATATATTAAAAATATCTAGTTTCTTATCATTATTATCCATTTTAAAAGTTTAAATTTATGAATTAAAGTTTTTTTGACTTTATTTTTAAGAATATAACAAAAACTTTTTAATAATTAGTTTAATCTTCAAAGCGATTAAGAAATTTATTTTTTAAAAGTTTTCATGATGGAACATTTAAAACTTATGTGTATATGTGAAAGAGATTAGTAAAAGATGATGCATAAGAAAAATTAGCAATAATTGATACTAATTTGTAGAATCGGATCGTTAAATCGTAGGATTGTAAAATCGTATCATAATTCTACTATTAAAAATTTTATTCCAACTAGAATCTTAAGATTCTACAACTTTAAGATTCTACCTACGATTCAAATCGCTCGCTTGTTTTTCGTAGAATCACAGATTAGAATCGATTTTTTAACAACAATGTTTCAATCCCAATTTTGACTTCTAATATCTTTTATTATATATTTTTTAAAATTAAAAAATTATTATTGAAATGATTTGGTCAAAGTTGTTATGATTGGTACCCAAAACCCTTTGTATGAAGTAGATTGGGACGAGGGAGTGTTACATAATAGCTACACGAGTAAACGAACAAAAACCCATGTTTGTGTTTTTACAAAGGTTATTTCCAGTGAAATGTGAAACAAAGTAAAGTGTTGGCTAAATGTCACTAGTCATTGCATATGTTATAATACTTTATAGTTTTTTTTTTTTTCATTGAAGCATTTTTATTAGGTCTTTGATGATGACAATTATACATTCTTTGACACACAACTGCAGGCACTGTAAAGCAAGACAATCATCTGTGATCAAAGACAAAAGAGATAAGCAACAAAAGGTATGTTGATGCTTATTGTTATTTCGCAAATGGGCTTGTGTGTTACGCCATTCAAAGTAATCACATACCACAGGAGAAAGACCTCAAGGGCAGAGAAGTAATTTCTGAGTTGGTTAAATGTCAGTTTTGCAATAGCTGGGTACTAGTAGTGTGTATGGATGGTATCATCTAGAAGGAATAATTTGTTATGCTGAGCTGTAATGTCTAGCAAAGTACTCTATATATACCTACTGCTGTATTACGTTACTTTCATGCAAAAAGAAGTGGAGAAGTACATTTTGGGAGTATACTGATACTCGAAATCAGTGTGTTAGTATAGCAGTACTTGTTTTCTTTTCTTTTTCTATTGTTGCACTCTTTTTGTTACTGAAATTCATACCATTGTGATGCTCCCACCTCTCCTCGCAGAAAAACTTATAGGGTGTTGTGGTGGTGGAATGGTAGAAAAAGACATTAATATTTCCTTGTGCTTCTGTAATAGGACAAGCGTCTTGTGTTGACAATGGAAGATCTCTCAAGAGCTCTGAAAGAGGTAAATAAGTCTTGCTTTGCAATGCTTTTAAATGATTCTTTAACTTAAGTATTATGGACAAGAACTAAGATTATGGGCTGATGTCTTGTGAATAAGGTCATAGTCAATGTTTGATGATTATCTCTTAATCTTCTTTAAAGATCTAGTTAGCCAACCAATCTTAACTCCTTTTTTTCATTGTTATTTTAAAATTAAAATTTAATTTAATATTTCAATAATATATAAATTTGATTAGTTAAGGAATAAGTTCTATTGGGTTATTATTAGACCAATGCTACTCTATGGATTAATATGTTAGGCTTTTAGTAAAGAATTTTGTAGGAAGATGAGTAGCAGAAATGTGAATGTTTATTTTGATAAGTCGACATATTATGAGGGATATAACTCAAAAATGAAAATGTTAGAAGGGGTTTAGGAGTCGCAAATATTGAAGTAAAGATGAAAGAAAATCCGTTACGGTTGCGTTTGGGAATAAGTATTTCATTTGGAATTGTAGATTTCAATTATGAATTCATTAAAGAAGAATTTGAGAATCACAAGCTTAGGGAAGGGATTCTCAAATACTTATCTTTAACCATTTTTTAAAACATTGGTGGATTTGACTCAAATCCAAATTTGAAAATCTTTTACTTGCCAAACACTAAATTTGAGTCAAATCCACATTTTCAAATGAAATCAACATTTCCAAACATAGCATAAGATGATTTAGACGTATTCATTAATGGTGTACAAAGGAAGATAGAACTTTGCAACTCAAAAAGAGAGCAAGAAAGACCAAATATGATTTGGAGGGCAATGTATGAAGGATTTAAATGTTTTGGGCAAGATGGTAGAAAACAAAATGAGTGAAGGATAATTCATATGGACGAATATTGGTTCATGAAGCATACCTCAATATTTTGGGAGAAGACTTTGACATTGTTGTATTACAATTGGTTGATTCTTCTCCAACTGAAGTTAGGTTGGAATCATTAGATGATAATTGTTTCTTCCATCTGTTAGATATTCATATTAAAGGGAATTTGTGAATGAAAAGGGAATTTATTGGAATATCTCTTTAGTATGTCAACACATATGAATTTGGTTGGATGATTAGGGAAACATAGTTATTGTCAACTCTAAAGGTTTGTCAACACATAGTTATTGTCTACCGGAAAGGAAATCGGACAAAACCGTAGTGTTAGTATTTAGTTTGTTTTTTACAATCTAAAGGTTTGTTCCTTGTTTGGTATGTTGATCGGAATAAAAAGGTGGGATTGAGATTGGAAATTAATTGTTGGGAATTGTTAAAATATAACCCAATCCCTTGTTTGGTATGTTGATGGGAATGATTTGAAAATTGTAATATTTCTTGTTTGATAGGTGAGAAGGGGATTGATAATAAAATAAAAATGTACCAATTTACCGTTTCTAAAAATAATTTAAGAATTGTAATATCTTATGCTTGGTTTGTGAAATTTACCAATTCACAATGGTATAAATTTCTTCTAACACTTTTAACCCAATTTTACCCCTCTAATACCCCCTGGTAATAATGTGATGGGAATCGACCAAAAGTTTAACCCGTTCCCTAACTTAGTTTTAATCTCATTTTCATGAACCAAACATGGGATATCCACATTTTAGGATTTTTGATCTCATTCCCATTCTCTATTCCCTCCTACCAAACACACCCGCAATCTGATCCCCACAAATATTGGTTGTATATTCTCGTGATGTTTCAAATATGTTTATTATTACTAACAAGGGGAATGTTATAAATATTCGACCCCAATCCCGTCTAGGTGGAGCCTTGGGAATGAGTTGCTCCATCTTCATAATTGGGGGAGGGGTTATTTAGAAAGGGAATTCTGCTACCAGTACTAGAAACAACCATGCCCCTAATTAAAACCTTATCTCCATTTTTCATTAGCTTCACCTTTTGTCATTTACTTTGGTAATTTAACTTACCCCATATTATTGGAATTAAGGCTTTGACATTGTTTTGTATATGTGACTTATTCATTATTGTAATCCTTATAGGATTTCTTTTCCTTGTTTTCTAAATTTTGATCTTAATTTTGCATTGTCGTTCTTCAATTATTCTGTATATATATGAAAATTTTCACCCATTCTTTCTTATTTGTAGAATGTATTGGGAAAATTTCTCTTAAAATAGATTTGTGCTTTCATTGAGTGACTTCTTTAAGATTGCTTTTGTGGTTATCTTTCACGTTCATTTTCGACTGACCCATGATTGCATACATGATACATCAACTCCAACTTCACATAAATGGAAGTCTGCATGAATTCTTGGGCCAATTTCCTAAAGTTTTTTTTATAATATAAAGGATTAATTGTCAACTACAACCTTGAAATTTAGGCCTTTAACAAAAAACAGCCGCGCACTTTTTTTTTTGCGAACAACCTTCAAATTAATAAAAACGACATTGATATAGCCACTTCTCCGGATTCAAGTGAGATGATCTGCTAAATGATCGTTCACCAAGGTAATGACCATTGACTTTCATCTTATTAATTAGCTAAGTATCGGAAACTGGAAACATATATTAGAGGTAGCTATTATTAATTAGCTAAGAATATTCATCTTTGAAAAGGACTTTCTGTTCTTTGTTAGAGTTGATGTAGTCTAACATATCAGAAATCACTAGTTGGTAGGCTGAGTTTCTATATAGGAGCATCAAACTAGTAGAAACTAGAAATATAGTTGGGAAAATGTTTGCTACATGGTATATATGAGTTTTATAGTTTTACTATGGAAAGATGGTTTTGAGTTCTTATAGTAGCTGTGTATACGTTTAAGCAGGATAGATGGCTGGATGTATTTACATTTATATACACTGATTTAGTTAATGCCTGGGTTTGGTGCATGGCTGCTTGTTTCTGGCTCATGATATCTGGACATTTGGATCAATTTTCAACATTTGATTGACTTATGTGCTGAATCATGAATTTATTTTCATGTACATGGCGCCCATTATATGTCCTTAGTTTGCATAATGTCACGCCTGCTTTCTGATGGCTATTCTTGATTAACTGACATTATGTAATATGTGTGGATTCATTCTCATAGTACGGCGTGAACCTGAAGCATCAGGAGTATTTTGCTGACAGTCCGACAACAGGTATGGATCCAGCTGCAAGGGATGAATGACGTGCTGTACGATTTCAGTTGACAATCTCATGTAAAAATCTGTTAGATGTGAGCTGCATTCGGAATTCAAATTCTCTACTTTAGTGTATCAAGAATCTGTTTTAACATTCTATAGCTACTTGCAACAGAATCCCTGAGCCTTAATGCTTTGTTTAACATCTAGACTGTTGTTTTGTGTTATTTTCTTTTTAATGTATCCTACTCACTGGAAAGTATAATTAGGGTTTGGGGAGAGAAGGAAGACGACAACTCATATCTATATAGGAAAATGAGGCTAAAAGTCTATCGACTCGAGAAAGATCTACACAAATAATTTTCTGAAAAAATACTCAAATAGTCAAAAACATATAATTAAATAAAATACATATAATTAAATAAAATACATATAATTAAATAAAAAAAAAGTAGGTAAAAACAAATAAAAGAATGATATGTAAAAAGGCAAATGCAAAAATTAATTAACAACTAATAGGCGAAAAAATATCAGTAGTCTAAGATATGAATAAGGCGTTTTTAAGTGGGGTGTTCAAAAAAACCTGACTCGGTTGACCCGACCCGTTGACCCGCCGACCCGTACTATAAATGGCGGGTCAAATTCTAAATAAAATTATAGCTTACGGGTCGGGTACCCGATTCGGCTTAACCGGGTTGGGTCATGGGCCGAGAAAATTTTTTTAGCGGGTACCCGCTGACCCGCTTTTTAAAGAGGCAGTTACAATTTTTTTGGGTTTCAAATAGCCAACTTCAATTCCAGTAAGAAATAGAAAAATTGAAAAAAGTAAGAGCTTTAGCAAACTTAAGTCAAAAAATAAGATCGGATGAAACTTAAATCCCAAAATAAGCGTCTTTGTCTCCTAAGCTAGCCTCGGTATAAACACGCTGTTACTAACAGCGAGATATGAAATTGTGGGAGTTTAGTAAAATCGCTGTTAATAACAACGAGTTATATGTTGACTGGTCAACCATGAACTCGCTGTTACTAACAGCGTTTTAACTAAATCCTGTTATTCCATATACTCGCTGTTAGTAACAGCGAGTTGACTGGTTGACTTTTTCAATTCTTAAAAGTAGCCGTTGTAAAAAGAAATACTAGCCGTTGTAAAGTAAAAACTAGCCGTTGTTATTATGTTCTATAAATAACTCTCATTTTCCTACTTCATTTGATTAAAACTCCATCATTCTTGTTCATATAAATCGGTTTTGAAGGTAATATATTATTTTAGTGTTATTTTCGATTTATATGTACCAATAATGTTTTTGAATAACTAACTATGTTACTTTATCGTGTGTTATGTAGATGTCACAAGAGCGTTCCTTTGAAGAGGTTTGTGTGTGTGGTTATGAAGTTGAGAGTAATAAAGATTGGAGCGACATCGATCCTGGCCGTGAATATGTTGCTTGTCCATTCTACTTGGATGAAGGAGTCGGTTGCGGCTACTTTAGGTGGATTGCTCCGGAGGGTACAAAATGGCAGAGAGACATAATAATACGACTTGAAAAGGAAAAACAAGAGCTCAAAGATGAGATATTCAATCTCAAGAGACAAATAGATGATATAACAAATAGGAAAGAAGAGACTGAAAAATTTATGAAAAAGTTCACGAAGTAAGCTTAGTTATCGGTGTTTAAGTTATTCAGCAAACTATGTATTTTGATATGAAATGGTTGAATTTGAATGAAATCGTGTTGAAAGGTTTTAGTATATATACATCTACATATATATTACAAGCTACTAACAAAAGTCCTAATATGTTCAAATGTTGATTACATAGACAATATGCTAACACTAATCCTGTTCCCGGACATTCTCTAGCTGTGGTGGTCTACGACGCCTCCTGCGATAGTAAGAATGAGTCGCATGAAACTCGGGTAGGGGAGGTGACTGGTATTGGGATGATCCAGCACCTTGTGAGGATCCAGCGCCATAGTCGGGACACGTCAAATCTACCTCCTCTAGATGAATGTTGGTATGAGGTGGAGATGACCCCTGAGCGTCCATAGTGGTGTCAGGCTCCTCGACTACTGGAATGAAGTGTTGAAATTGTGTTCCTAGTAGTATTCCTTGGGCAATCTCCCGTACGGGCTCCTCATGGCTGGAGCTAATGACAGATGCGACGCCCTGTGCCTGCATTCGATTTATATTAGTCAAATACGTAGTATGTATACTTTAAGGTAAGCACATCAACATCTAAAAATACTTACAAACTGTGTCATCGTTGGTGCTGCTGGAGCGTATTGGGAAGCTGCAATGATACCTCGTGGTGTCATCCATCGACGAGTGATGGAGAGGAACCACAACATGTAATCCTCCGTAGTGGTTGCCCCTGCGCCATCGATAGGCGCACCTTGGACCAGCAAATCTAATCTATGATCCCACCTAGCGATGTGACAACCATTGATATCTAACCAATTCTTGGGTTCCCGACCCTTGCGTGTGCTTTGATGGAGCTCGGCCTCTGTATCACAAGGCGGCGGGATGCCCTGTACCATAGAAAACTGGCGTAGTACACGCTCGGGTAGGTGCATTTCGACTATGTCGAAGCATATCAAAGGTACAGATGCTCTCCACGCCCCTGATAAAATCCCTGAATGTTCAGGCAAAGCAGTGTATGCCTCAACGGGGTATGGATCCCATCGAAACTACATGTGAAAATAGTAATTAATAAGTTACGCAATATGATAGTTGTGATATTAATGAGTCATGCCTTTACCTGGTCAGGTCGAAGTAGATCCAATTGGTCGCGATAGAAGCCCAAGCCAGTTCCTGTGTGAGTCTTTGTTCGTCTCGCAAAAGACCAACGCGATCCGAACGGCATATTTGGAGTGGAAGCATTGGCTGGGCAAATCCACCACGTCCCAAACTCCTCATTGGTTGCCCAATGAGTATGTGCTCCCACGCCCAAAGCTATTAGATACAAATATAAGTAAGTAAACCAAACAACAAGACATTGTTAAATAAAGCTATTAGTATTACCTGAAGAATAATCAAGGGCCCAGCAATCTCCTTTACATTTTTCCTAGAAGCACCAAAAAGTCTCCTGTATAGGTGAGCGAGGGCTGCAGAACCCCAGCTGTATCCTGCTATGACCTCCCACGGCGCATCGAGCAACGTTAAGTACAAAAGTTGTACTTGGTTGCCACTCTTGTCGGCAAACAACACCGCACCAAGCAAGTATAACAAATATGCCTTGGCGTATCTCTCAATAGTAGCCTCATCGACTCCGTCAGGGAGGTGCGCGAAGTTCTACGCAACCCATGAAATGCGCAAGCTACTCCCTTTGGCTACATCTGCCGGCGGACGAACTCCTAAGACCCGCTCAACTATATCTCGCCAACTATCGAGTTGGCGTCCATGGGTACAGACGACATGTCCCTCGATAGGAAGCCGTGTGAGGACAGCTACATCCAGAAGAGTGATAGTAGCCTCACCTAGAGGTAGGTGGAATGTGTGTGTCTCTTGGCGCCAACGCTCAACCAACGCAGTGACCAAGGCTCGATCTACTCTCCCATATGCAACGACATGGAAATCGTACAACCTCGCTAGATGAATGTATGGAATGATACGTGCGTCTATCTCCCGAGGAGCTGAGTCGGGATGCCTGGTGTATATGGTCTCTGTGTCGGACACCTAAACGCAAAGAATGTATAAGAATGTGTAAGAATAAATATTTACCTGAACATCCCATAGTACACTGCTCCTATGATCTGCCTGCATCGTCAGCACGCTAGGGTCTTGAGGGCCTGGAGCTGCTGGATCCATCTCTACTGCAATACAATATTTAAAAAAAATACACTTAGTTGTGAAAATGGATTATGTGTAACACATTAAATAAAAATTCAAATTGTCTTAATCTTGAGATATTTGTGTATATATGTTTGTATGGTGTACCTTGTTGTGCAAGTTCTAGTGTTATGACCTTCATTACCACATCGTCGACAAGCGTTGCGTCTCCTTGACCCTTCATCCATCTCATTTGTGATCCTCCTTGACTTAGGTCTTCCTAGTCCACGAATGTGTTCTGGATCGTGTTGCACCTCAACACCGGTGTATTGAGGCCATGACCTCTTATCAATCAACGGAATGAAAATGGAATCATATGTGTCAACATAACTCTTAGTAGTGTAGCAGGAGTCCACAAAACGCTCATATGATAAGTGTCTTTTAATACAGACGACAAGCACATGAGAACAAGGTAAGTGATATATGGAGGGTTTGTTGCATGTGCATTTCATCTCTCTCAAATCCACTTTTTGTATATTACCCCCTTTGGAGGAACCCCTGTTTCCCCGTCCAGTCTTCACTTGGAATAAGCCTCGTCTGTAGTCAAAGGCAACAATCTCATGGTAATTTGCCTTCTCAGTGTTACGTGCGATTTTTTGTGGCGTGTGAAGTATACATATTTCCCCCTATTAGCCACGCATTTGCACTCTCGCGTCTTTTAACAAAATAATCATTAACGCGGTAAAAGGTAAACTCCACAAGTGTAGTTATACGCAAGAAACGTACACCCTTCATCACGTTGTTGAACACTTCGGCTAAGTTCGTATTAGTTACACCATACCTATGACCTCCATCATGACATAGTGACCACTTACACATATCACCAACCTGATCAATCCAAAAAAGAGCTTCTCGTTTCGCAACACCAATGGCTTTTAAACCCTCAATAACCTTATTTGGTTGTCTTTGTTCTGCAGTTCTACCAAACATCTTTTTCAACTTCACATTACCCATTTGACGGTTAAAGTTACTTAACAAGTGTCGTAAGCAAAACCTGTGATGGGCATGAGGAGGTTGCCATTCTGGCTCCTCCATGGTCGCTAATATACCCGCATGTCTATCAGAAATAATACATAAACTTGGACTGTGCATCACATGCTTGCGGATACATGCCATAAACCACGACCATGCAGCTATGCATTCCTTCTCTACCAAAGCAAAAGCAAGCGGAAAGATACCCTTGTTCCCATCTTGGGCAATCGCAGTCAATAATGTATGGCGATACTTACCATATAAGTGTGTTCCGTCAATGGCGATGAGGGGTTTGCAATGCTTGAATCCGTCAATACTAGGTTTAAAGGCCCAAAACACACGTTGAAAAGTTCTAATACTAGGGCGAACGTACACACCTGCATCATTATCTTCCTTATAGAACCACTCAACTACAGTACCAGGGTTAGACACTTGCATTGCTTTCAAAAAACGTGGAAGGAGAGGATATGAGTCTTCCCACGTCCCATAAATGGAAAGAAGGGCTTGTTGTTTAGCACACCATGCCCGCTTATAGGTCACTTCAACACCAAATTGGTCTTTCACCATTTGACGCACAACAGAGACCTTGATTGATAGGTCTTGAGCAACACAATTTCTAATAACATTGTTAATCACAGATGAAGTCAAATGAATGTGTCCAGCTGACACATTGTCAGTACTTAATACACAACCCCCATGTTTCCCTTTGTATGTCTTAATTTCCCATTTAGATGAATAGGAGCTCTTTCTAGCCCTTAACCTCCAAGTACTCCCCCTCTTACACTTCAAGGTAAGCACAGTTTGATTAGAAGTCTCAGTTCGATACTCAACATTCCTACGAATATGATACAATCTAATAGCGTCCAACAAAGAATCCTTATTATCAAACGTCATACCCTTTTGAAACTCTCCTTCATCGGTGTATGTTGTATCACATGCCCAAGATCTCCAAGAGTTATCCTCAACGTGTTCATCTAGAGGGGGAACTTGTGCATAAGGTGTAGGAGCAACAATTGTTGGAATGTTGCCTAAGGTCATGTCATTTGCTAGAGCCTCCTCATTAACATTCACATCTTCCTCAGAGGGAGCTTCAACAATTTCATTACTCTCACTTATAACATCCCCCCAAGGGTCATCATTTGAAGCTTGAAATTGAACTTGGTTAGGTTCATTAGAAGGAGAAGAGGACGATGTCAAAATGGGATTTTGGGTTTCTTGGGTAGGGAAAGGCGTAGGAGAAGGAGCAGAAGAAGCTACATTCACAACTACATTTGGTTCTACAACGTTAGCTTCTTGATTCATTAGGGGTACCTCTTCTACGTATAACTCCAGAGAAGGAACAGAGGTTGACCTAGAAAACTCCCACATACAATCTAAAGTCTCATCATCCTCAATCGGAAAAGCTAACCATTGTCCATTCATAGCATATTTAAAACTTATATTAATAGTACTTCTTGTAGTGTCAATCCCAATCTTAGAACTTATAAAGAGTTTAAATTCAGACAAATCCATGTGTGAGTTGCATCCAAACATTTTACGCCTTCCCCCAACATACTTAACATTGCTACTACTTGATCGAATCGAACCATTCCAACAACATACTACATTCACACGAAATGAAGCCATTTCTACAACAATGAGAAAGCAGCTACTTTTTAAAACAAAGCACATCCATTCATTTTCAACATAAATATAATACATAGGGTTTTCAAGAAAAATTCACTATAATAAAATAAACAACCACATTATTATTATCATTGCAAATAAGAACTACATTTGAGATACTTTTACAATTTAAGTATAAATAACACTGGATTTTATAATCACCATAAATAATTTAAAAAGCCACAAAATAACTTAAACATTTAGAATAATAAGTACCTTAATAAGCAGTAGATCACAAAGAAGTAGTAATTTGCAAGAAGTGTAGTAACCTGCATTTAGGAAATGAAAAGTTTGAAGTTCAAAGTCTAAATTCCAAAAAAAATTATTAAAAGCAAAAAATAATCAATGAAGATAATAGAAAGAAGACATACCTAATTAATAGAAGAAACTTGGAGTTTGATGAGGTTAATTGCAAGATTGAAGCTATTTTAATGGTGGAAATATGAGAGGGAGTGTCGTGGGTTTGATAGGGCTGTTTGAAATAGGGTGAAATGAGAAGAAGAAGCGTTCTGCTGAATTTAAAACGCTTATACCTCGCTGTTACTAACAGCGTGTATAAGTTTGACCAGTCAAACAACACCTCGTTGTTAGTAACAGCGAGTATACTAAAATGTGAGAATTTCATAAATCGCTGTTAGTAACAGCGAGTATACTAAAGTCACAATTTCATAAATCGCTGTTAGTAACAGCGACTTTACACCTAACCTAGCTTTGGAGTATAGGACGCTTATTTTGGGATTTAAGTTTCATCCGATCTTATTTTTTGACTTAAGTTTGCTAAAGCTCTTACTTTTTTCAATTTTTCGTAAGAAATATACTTGAACTCTTGAATCAAGTTTTTTCCTTTATCAAACTTGGTTATATTGTGGAAGTTGAGTTTAGATGTATATCAATTATCAACTAAATACATATCTTCTGCAAAAAAAACCAAGTACTCAGTAAGTGAATAACTGGTATATATGTGCTACTGTTATATTCATTTACTCCAAGGCTTGGGATGATCAATTGATCATGTATGTACATTTTAGCAAATTAATTAATTAATTTCATTTTATTTGTGAAAATAATTATAATTTTAATCATTTATATTTTTTTATTTCTTATTGTAAATAAACCGAGTACCCGGTGTCCCGACCCGACTTATCCGGGTACCCGAACTACGGGTACCCGGATAAATTGGGCCGGGACATGGGCCATTAAAAATGGTACCCGAATAACCGGGTACCCGGCTTATCGGGTACCCGAAATACCGGGTACCCGCTAATGAACACCCCTTACCCTTACCTCTGGTCACGTTTTTAGAGAGGTGTAGATCATGCAAGTCTTTCTATATTTGTTCCTCCCACATTTTCCTATGTCTTTCTTGACTTCATTTACCCTTCACTATGATCCTTTTGTTCCTCCTTACGGGGCATCAAATATATTTTTCTACACATGTCCAAATCATCTCAATCTATTTTCACGCATCTTTGCAGAAATAGTGGCAATCCCTTGATTTCCTCTAAACTCTCGATTCCTGATCCTATCCATCATTGTATTACCGCACATCCACTTGAACATACGCATTTATTTAACTTACAACTTAATTATGTTCAAAAGTCTTTTGTGCGGTCAAACATTATGTTCCATATAGCAAAGCAAACATGATCACGACTCGAAAAAATTTACCTTTTAACCTACTTGGAAACATTCTATCCCATTCTACATCGATGATGGAATGGATTGCACCTACTTTAAACGGGTGGATCTGAAGGGTACACAATGGCAGAATGACATTATAATTAAGCTTAATAAAGAGAAAGAAAAGCTTAAAAACGAGGTATTTTAATCTAAAAAGGCAATTAGATGATTGGGCACATAGGAAAGCAGAGACGAAGAGCATTATGATAAAGTTTAAGAAGCAATGTTAGGTGACACTAGTTGATTATCACTACTATAAACTAGATAATTTGTTATCAAATTGGTTGCATTATTAACGAAATTATGTCGAATTTTCGGCATCATTTTCCCTATTTTATTTCAATTGTTTGTTTGCTTCTTAAACAATCATATTCAACTTCCACTCACAAACCAAGATCCTACTTATTTTAATCGTAATACTTGGATATTCCAATACACTTCACATCATCACTTTATCAAATAAAAATTTAGATTTATGAATATGTCCAAAACACTAGGTTAGGACTGTCAACTTCCACTCACAAGTCTTATGTTGAGCATTACAACTTGGTAGACACAAACTAAGTAAAATTGCACATAATAACGTTAATGTGTTAAACATACTTCTTATTCTTGTATTTTATAATTAATTTGTGACAACTTAATGTTCCCTTCACTAATATCCTTTCTTTTATTGTGCTAATCAACCAAAATGCTCAACAAATACAAACTCAAAAATACTCTATTCTATTCACTTAATAGTCACGTTTAACTGGGCATATTTGTCAATGTATATATTTAATTATAGATAATTAAAAAATTGATATTCATGATCTTTCACTGAAACAAATCAAACAAGATTCTACTTGACTATGTTATAATTTATAAATTAAGAATAAAATACAAGTTAAGAGTGATTGATAAACATTCTCAAAACTCAATAGTCAAATGTGATTAATGATTATATTTTTAAAAAAATGGTATTTGACGCAAAAAAAAGTAATGGTATATGGTGAATTAATAATTTACCACAAACGGCACACTGACGACAATTGTCATTAATGGTATTCTGTGCTTAGGTACGAAAATTTTATCGTATATGGTGAATTAAAACATTTCATGTAGTATATGATGAATTTTGTAAAAATTTAGTGGTATATCATGAAATTTTCGTAATAATAATAATAATAACAATTTTTTACTACAAAGTATGAGAATATTACATGAAATCTACTACGATTGATACCTTCAATATAATTCTAAAATTAGAACATGTATTGTGGTGGTTCTGGAAGATTTTTAGCAAACACAGTTCAAAATTCGTATGTGGTGATGGTATACGATGTAGTTGCGAGCACTTTTCTCGATAGTTCTTTGTCGATGAGTATGTCTTGTCAATGTTACCTATTTAGGAAGATTTGATCCCTCAATCAAAATAGTTCTTTGTCATGTTGAATGTTGTTAACTTACCATTGCACACCTGGTTTTGAAACTCATACTCAGATGTTGATGATAGGACGAATGACGAGTTTAAAGACAGACTTATGTATTCTCGAGAATCTGTATGATGAGTTTCGCCAACTAATGACGAGTCTAAAGACGGACTTTCGTATTCTCGAGAAACAATTTTTATGATACAAAGAAATAGATTATAGCTCTTGGATTGCTGGTGGAGAAAATTGATTGTTTTCTTAATGAGTGCATGATATATCAGAGATGCAAAGAAACTGTGACTCACTATGAGTTTTGTGGTCTTTCTAGGGGGATACAAGACAACAAGTATGATAAGACTCATAGAAAATTATTCTATTACTTTCCTCTTTGCCCCAGGCAACAACAACTGTATGCTTCCACGACTACTACCAATCACATGAGATGGCACACCTAACACCATTTAGATGATGGAGAGTTGTATTAACCATCAGAAAGCGTGATTACACATTCAAAGCAACACGTCAGTACTTTGCGAGGGAGACAAGAAATATGAGATTGGGGTTGTTTACAGATGGTTAATTTATTTATGACCAATTTTTGTTCTTAATCAAAGAGTATGAACCACATTTGAAACAATATCAAATTGACATGGTAGTACAAAACTGATTTGCACAATGGTTTCAAAAGATTTTAAGTACATTACTTATTATTTTTAAATCTATATAAGATTTTATTTTATGATTATTTTTTGATTTGTGCTAGCTAGAAACGACTTTTTAGATAATATTGTTGTGAATGCTGAATATTGAAACACATTTTTGATGGACCATTGAGAAACATGAGTCGATATGGTGTTTGTTATGTGAATGGCTATAGATTCCACACTATATTCCATTCCTCTAAAGGAATCTACTAACAACAGTAGAGTGAGAGTGAAATCTGATGATATCAGTCCAGATGAAATAGACTTTGAAAATCTAAAAGACATTATTGAGGTTGAATATCCATCACTTCCTACCAAGGGAGTCACATTGTTCAAATGTCAATGGTATGATCAAATTACCAATGAATATGGCCATGGTACCAAATTCTATACACAAAACAAGCTAGTTGATGTTCATATTGATAATTTGTATAGAAAATATGACCCTTTAGTACTAGCGCGTTAAGCATCTTAAGTTTAAAACAACAAAACATGAAAAATTGGTAAGTTATTTGCGAAGTGATAATGAAACAATTTGAGAAAAGTGAATTCTAGCTAGAAGAAAAATTACCAAATATTAAGGTATATGAAGATGTTTAACAACCATAGATGCACCTCTACGATAATAATGAAAACATCCACGAATTATTTTGTACCCAAGTATTTTGTAAGTGTATCAATTTTATTATGTCTATTGCAACTTTTATACTCTAACCAATTTATCATTGTAAATTATTTAGTTAATTATAAAAAAATTATTATTGATAATAATTCATATGAAAAATTACCTAGAATAATCCAACATTTTCATGATTTTCCTACAACAATTTCACCTATTGATTAACTATGAATAATCCCAACTTTAAGGGTTATTTTCCTAGAGCAAGCTTGGGAAACCCGATGACATGTTATAGTAGGTAATTCACAAAAAAAAGAACCAAAAAGTAATGTAAAATTAGATAAAAGTTTTAAAAATTTAAATAAAAAAATTAAGATTTGTCTTTTTAAAAAAAAAACCAAAAAATTTTCTCGACATTTTAATTTAATTTGTCTTTTTTTAAAAAATACAACTTGTTATAACAAGTTATCCGGTTACTGGGTTTACTATAGGAAAATACCCTTCAAAGTTGAGATTATTCATGGTTACTCAATATACTTGAGATTATTGTAGGAAAATCACGAAAAGATTGGATTATTCTAGGAAATTTTTTATAATTTATAATAATAATTAATAATAATAATAATAATAATAATAATAATAATAATAATAATAATAATAATAATAATTTGTAATAATTAAGATAATAAAAAATAATAATTATTAAAATAAGGTTAATTATTCAAATGCGCGTTAAAGAGGGAAAAAACTCGTAAATTCTCAAAATTCAAAATTTCGACTTATTTCAGATTGAAAAATAGTCCGAAATCAGTCGGACTTTTAAATTCAGCCTTTTCGCTTCCCAAGGCTACAGAATTGTCAGTCAAACCTGCAAGCATAAAATAGTGTTTTCGGTGTACGTGCAGAGCGTATGTCCCTACCAAGTAGTTTAATTAAAATCCTATCGTAATAGACCAAAACAAACAATATCTAATTGAACCAGAAATAATCAACATTCAAGTCCGATCAGATCATACCAATTAGTAATACTCCCTCTTATTCACTTCATATGTCTTGTTTGGGATTTTGCAATATTCATTAATTATTTTATTTGTATTTTATTGTTAATGTATAAAAATATTTTTTTTATCGGAGATATTGCTACATGAGGAAAATACAATAATTAACATATCAACGTTTTATTTTGAATTTTTTTATATTAAAAGAGGAGGGAAATACAACACATTACTTTTGAAAAATAAAAAAAAGTACAAATGATCATCAATCATCATCAGACAAGAAGTTACTATTCCATTCCACCCTGTCATTTCTCCTCAATTCTTGAATTCCCCCAAAAAGGCGGAAACTTTTATCTTTTCCCTCTTTTACAACTAATAACATACAATTTCAATTATCAGCACAATCACCATCGCCAATTTTCTCTCTCCTCCTCTAATCGCCGATCAAATACCCACAAAATTCAATTACCGGCGATTTGCAGAGGAGAGAAAAATCGCCTAATTATCTTCTTCATCCTCCAATAATGGCGATACTCTATTCTCTTGTAGCTCGAGGATCGGTTGTAATGGCGGAATTTAGCGGAACAACTACAAATGCGAGTACAATTGCGAAACAGATTCTTGAGAAGATTCCTGGCGATAGTGATACTCATGTTTCTTACTCGCAAGATCGTTACATTTTTCATGTTAAACGGACTGATGGTCTCACAGTTCTTTGTATGGCTGAAGATAATGTCGGACGTAATATTTCATTTTATCCCTGTCTTTTTCTTGTTTTGTTGATTGTTTTTAGGTTAACTTTCTGGAACTATTGATTTGATTATGTTTCTCAGGGTTTCAGCTTGAAGATGATAGATGATTTTGTAATTTGTTGATTTTGATTTAAGATGATTTTTGGATGGATTCTGTTGTCTTGCGAGGTTTTGAATTTGGCGTTTTATTCATTGATTTCTGAAAATTGCCAGTTTCCATTTTGATGACGATGGGTATTATTTAACGTATTGATTTTGATTTACATCTGACCTTTCTTCTATTGTTTTTATTGAATTTTCATTTGAGATTGATTTTGTGAAATTTATTTTTTGATCATGTTTGTCAGGGTTTCAGTTTGATGAGGTAGTTTGTTGACTTTGATATGCTATGAATTTTGGGATTTTTTTTGTTTCGCAAGGTATTGATTTAGGTGTTTTACGTTTATTGATTGATTTCTAGAGATTGTTGTTTTCATTTAGCTATTAATGATTTCCTGTTATGTAATGTGTTGTTTTTTGATTTAATGTTGTTATGAATTAGCTAATCGGTACAAGTGATTCTTGATTTCTTGAATTTTAGAGGTTGTTTGATGTTAAGTCTTATGTCAAGAAATAGTAATAATGCACATGTATTTATGAAATCGCTGGTTTGGAAAAGACAAAAAGTTGTAGCGTTATGTGGGCTTCAGAGATGATCCTGTGTTGAGTCAGTGATAGCGCCAGTTGAGAGTGGGAATAACACAACCATCATAGAGTGTCTAGGAGATTATGGTGTAGTATGTGTTCTTAAGTTGGAATGGCACTATTCGTTTGGTCGATCTGTAGAAGTAAAATATTTTGTGTTGTGATTTATGTTTGGGTGGCAGGGTGAAAGAGTATATGTTTGTACGTGGGCTGTGGGGATGAGAATTCTTGATGAACATCTCAGTTTTGATCAACATTGATTCTTTTTTAGGTGCTTACTACATTTAAAATAGTTACAACAATGCCAGAGCCTCGATCCTAAAAGATTAGAGTAGGCTACATTAACCAATATATTAGTTCCAATGGTTCACATTGTTTCTTCTTTTCCATTTATTCTGATTTTCTACCATTTCACTTTGTAAGTCTAGATTTCTCTTCTACAATTAGAATAGCTAAGAATTGGAAAATAGATTTATTTTATGTTATTCTTTGTTGATAATGATCAATTTGTGGGGATTTTCTGGAAATACTCCATTTGTCTCCACCAGGGAAAGGTATATCATTGTTACTGTGTTCGGTGGTTGTTGATCCCCTCTTAAAAAGGAATAATCTTGACTGTGAATTTTGACTTCATGATTTGCTGAATGTAGATGATCCTCAATTTGTATTATAAATTTTATAAATCCTGATATGCCCATGCTGCTTTCTTGTTGACAATGATCAATCTGGTAGCCACATACTAGTATGTCTTTATTATGTAATGTTTTTATGTAAACATGTGGTGCAAGAGTACATTGTCTTAGGCAATCTGAAACGCCGAGAAAGGTACAAAATAAATAAGCAAGGTGTTAGTGAAAATCAATTTGATTGAATACTAATTACTCTTAATATCCTCTGTATTTTTTTTGTACCTTTTGGCATGTGGCTCATTCCCAGTTTAGTGATCTTTTCCTATCCATTGCTTCTTGATACTTTGTGTGTATAGAATATGGTTAGCCTTTCTTTCTCCTATATCCTGATTCAACTATCTTATTTGTGTAGGAAGAATTCCATTTGCATTTCTTGAAGACATACATCAAAGGTTTGTAAAGGCTTATGGCCGAGCTATACATACATCACCTGCATATGCCATGAATGATGAATTTTCAAGGGTGCTAAGTCAACAGATGGATTATTACTCAAATGACCCAAATGCTGACAGATTAAACAGATTGAAAGGTGAAATGACTCAGGTATGTGTCCCTTGCTAACCATTCCTATTTAGTTTTTGTGTTGTGAAAATAGAAGTTAGTTTTCTTTGTCTCAGTATAGTCATCTCAGGGGTTGTTGGGATGTGCTTTGTAATGAAAGCTACGAATGGTGTACAATTTTGCTGCATGAAGGTCCTATCAGTTATGGCATCCTTCAGATATTTGACCAACTATGGATTTGGTTTTTGGTTGGGATCCAATTGTGGGATTTCTGTGCTGAGTTTATGATTATTTTGGATTGATTTGATTTGCAATTTCGGCCTCTATGCTTGATTGAATGGAATTTGTGGGATATAAGATATAACTATACTGGCAGATATTTTGGCTTGAGTATGTTTTGGATTTTGATGTCAAAAGCTTTGGCTAATAATTTACATTATATGAATTTGGATGGGTGGGTTTTGGTGGAAATGAGTGAGTTGAACATTTGGACTTTTGGAGGAGTCTTGTATAAAGTAATTCCTTAATCTATATACTAGATTGTTGAGTCAAGCTCGAAATCTCGTGATGATGAAGGCGAGTTCGATCACCTCGTAGCCTACGCTTTAGCTTGCACGCTTGAGAGCGATGTTGTGAGCAAGAGGAGGTACGAGAGCTTGCGGTTTGGGTCACTCAATCAAGTGATCGATGATGATGATTTGAGGAAGTTCATGTATGGGATGGACTATGCATGTCTTGGAGGCAGCAGCTGGCACAGGAGTGAGCTGCTCGATGGGTCGAGTCAATCAGCTCGAGTCAAGCCATTTTGCAGCAGCTAGACAGAAGGTCCAAGGAAGCCGCTCGACCTGGTCAAGCCATACTGCTCGGGTCGAGCGAAGGGGTGCAACTTACTCCAGCGTGTTTCTGTTTATTTTATACGGTTTTATGGGCTTTAGTCCATTTGTTCCCTAAGCCTTCTAATATGTCCTAGCTAATATAAGGGGTCTTAGAAGTGTCTTAGGGTTTATGTGAGTGCCAAATACTTAGAGATTACTAGGGTTTAGGCCAAGAGAGTCTTCTCTATTGTATTAGGGTATTTTGTGGGAGATTGAAGTCAAGCTTTTAATCTTTGCTTTGGATACTTGTTCTAGAGCATTGTAAGGTGAGTCTTAATGTAATGTTGATTCCATCAATGACAAGATACTTGTTTTGAGGGGAGGTATCATTAGATACCTCATTAATCTTGTGTTGTGTGTTGTTCTTTGTTGTGCTCTGTTTTTTGTTCATTGTTCTTTGCATTCTTTTGTTCTTGTTTCTTCACTAAAGTATTAGCCCATTCACAACATGATTATATGTATTTATCCTAGGTTAAAGGATTAAATTGCATGCTTTGATAATTGCTTTCTCTTGAAGCGCCTTTGTGCTTTACTGTAATTTCTTTTTGGTTCAACAATTTTAGGTGCGTAATGTCATGATTGAGAACATCGATAAAGTTTTAGATAGGGGGGAGCGCCTAGAGCTTCTTGTTGATAAAACCGCTACATTGCAAGGCAATACTCTTCGCTTCAGAAAGCAAGCTCGACGCTTCAGAAGCACCGTCTGGTGGAGAAATTGCAGACTCATGTGAGTGATTTGATGTGAAATATGCTTTGTATCTGGTTATGGCTTATTACCTCTGTTTTGAAATATTTGCAACTAATAGTGACATATTCTATAAGAATATGTCACTATCAGTTGGTAAGTATTCGACAAAGGAGAAAGTATTAGAGAAAGGAGAAAGTATTATTTTCTTTTTGTACACCTGCCTTTAATAACTATTCTGGTTGGATGAAAACTTAAAAGGTCTAAGTCACGGTGGTTGTGTCTGACTATACTTTCTTATATGTTTAAGGTTACCATGTAATGCTGCATGACTGTCAGCGATTGACACATCCTTAGACATGTTTAATCTGTGCAATAATATGTATTATCTTCTACATATAGTAAGGAGTTGAAGAGAGCTCATGCTTAAAAACAAGCCCATGCATTATTTACTACGGAAACCTTATAAATTAGGAAATTAGTGAGAAATGATGATAACTATTGTTTGTGTAGTATAGAATTACAAAATTATGACTTCAATTTTAGCTCACTACTGACACGGTCACCAAAGTTACATTGTCTGATGGTAGTTAAAATTTATGAATGGTGCTCACTATCGAGAGTTATAATTCTGTTAGTGGCACCCAAGAAAAGGCTCCAATTCTCCTTGTGTGTTTATGGCGTTTTAGTTTTGTCGCACGAAAGGTATGATTGACAGTTAGGTCATTTGTAGGAGTGTTTGTTAATTAGTTTTTTTGTTGGCTTTTTAATTGACTTTTGACTTTTGACTTTTAACTTTTTAGTTAGTCAAACAGCAAAAAACAACTTTAACTAACAACACTTGCCAAATAGCCAAATAGACTCTTTATTTTTTGTATTTCTAAGCTTCTTTCGCATCTGTATCAATTGGGTTTACACTGGATTTCATAGTCTATTGTATTAAAGGATCTAACCTTTAAACATTTGCTTGTCTTTTATGACTTAATTTGATGAAATTTGGAAAATTTTAAAACTAAACATTATAATGACTTAATTCTTGCAGGTTTACCTTGATGTTTGTTCTTCTAATCATCATATACATTGTGCTTGCTTTTGTCTGCCATGGACCTTTGTTGCCTTCCTGCTTTTAAGTATGTGGCTGAGACTTCAGATCGGTGCATAAACGTTGCTGGGTTATATCCTGTATTTTCCTAATGGTAATGATCAAATTTTCAAAAAAAAAAAAAAAAAAATCTAATTATTTACGATTGATTTGAGATACTCAACCAGGCATATAGGATATCAACTTGTTGAGTTGTTGCTCTATTTGTGTAAATGTGAGTTTTCTGTCTTTTCTCTGAGTTATTGAAAGTGGTGAGGTATTTGTTGTAGATGGCTTTTGACTGCAGAAGCCAAATGTATGATTGTGAACAATGTAATTTTTGTTTGACATGTCATACAAATTAATTATATTTGTGCATTAAGTGATGCATTTTATTCTCATTTGTTCTTCTAATTTTGCTACATTATATAGATAATAAAAGTGAGTTTTTTTTATATTATTATGTAGTAAAATCAAAGAGAGAGTGCGTGTAGTTGTTTTCTATCATATGATATGCTAATTAATCATTTTAGCCTTAATAGAATTATGATGGATATTATTGCCATGTTTACTACTTTACGGGCTCTACCCTTGCTAAGCAGTAGAAGAGAAGTGGTTTTGATTTACGTTATTTTGTATATCTTCTTTTATATGTGTTATTGATATAGATTCATCCCCAACGGCAAAGCTTTGTCGTGATTGTTTCATAAGGGATTAAGTCTCTTCATTTTTGTTAACATCTAAATCTCTTCATAAGAGAAAAGATTTGAAATGAAAATAAAATTTCTTTCTTTCTCCTTCCCTTCCTTCCTATACAAACAATAGAGCATTTCCCTTCTTTTCTTTCCCCTTTCTTTCCTTCTCCTTCCTTTCCTTTCTTTTCTCTCTTAATTTGCTATCTAAACATAGTGTTAAGGTCAAAATTAAAAAATGCCCAAAAAATGAAAAAAACAAGGAAAAACTTGTGGTATTGTTACACATGCGAATTGGACCGGTCCACTCTTAGTCTCAATTTAATTCGGTATATTATCTATTCGAAAAAACTAGCATCCATGATGTCCATAAACAATAAAGCCCAAAAGTTGTGGGCCAAATCAAAAGGTCTAACAAGGGAGGAAGGAAAAGAATGGCGTCTTAAAGTATCAAATCTCAAGGATTAAATTTGTCCGAGTTGAAGTATTTTTAAGACTCACAAGATAGATTCATGTTCATTAAAAGCTCATTAATTTGAATAAAAAATCAGTAGTCATGACAAATTAAAGTCCAAAGCAACTCTTGAATAGCATCCATGCGTCAAATGACCCTTATTTTCAAGGAGCAAGAGTCCAAGATTTATTTCAACTAAAGTTTGGTTCAAAACATAATCGCTTCATCGATGAAAACACAAAGTTAATACACAGTTTAGATAATAAGATGGCAGAATTTCGAGCAATTTGAAAATTTATCCAAATTATCATATAGAAAAATCCTAAAGCGAATAGAAGTCAAATGGACTAAAACACAAGGAGAAAAACGTGTGAAGGAGTTAAAATACTTTCATCATGTCTTCATTATCATCATCATCATCCATTGAATATCGTGCTCATATGAACTATAATGGTCTGGGCATGAAAAAAGACCAAAAACCAAATGTCTTAGACTAGTCAAAACTTAGAAATATATTCTTTGATCACACAAACGGAAGATTATTATTTTTATTATACTATTATTATTATTTTCTTGTTGATTTTCCCCGCTTTTTGGTCCATTAATTTTATTTTAAGTCTTCTTCCCAAAATCTCACATTTATTGGTTTAATGTGTGTGTTGAGTACAAGTGTTGAGATTCAAAGCAAAAGAGTATCACTGCACCCTAGAGATTCAAATGCCCCAATGAAGTAAGAAATATAGGTTCCATATGTCACCTTGGGGGCCATAAAAGAAAGAGTCAGAGCAAGCAAGAGTAGAAAGAGTCGAAAAAGTCAAGGAAAGAGGGTCAATGGTGTATGTTGCCCGCTTGAGAATTTAGCCTCAAAGTTTTAAACGATTTCGATTTTTGCTTGAGCGCTTGGCATGGTCCGCTGTATTGGGTGCACCGAAGAGCCCCCCTCAAACTTCCTCGCACAAAGCATGTAGCTACAAGGAATGTTAGCTTGCTCGACCGCTAGGTGATGTTATGCGATTTGACGTGTTAATAAATTTAAAATACTTTCTTATCACAATTTCACTTTCGACTTCTTTTCCTATTCATGTATTTTTCTTTTCTGATAATAAACTTTTGCATCAATGTCATTATCCCCATTTACGCTTTCTTTTATTAAAGCTTGCAGATTTTGAAGGGAGACATTGAATGAATTAGGGTAGTTGGACAATTATTTTACCGCTTCTCTACTCTATAGTAAGCACACTTGAATGAGGAGAAGGAAATCTTAGAGAAAATTACATCATTTCAAGTATACAACTTTTCATACTAGTTTTATTTTTTTAGTTCTAAAACTTTAGCTATTTTTTCTTCATTCCAGCTCCTTAGTTTCTTCAAACATTTGAGTTATATGAACAAAAGCATTTCGGGTAATTTGCATTAATGCAAAAAATCTCCACATAAACAACAATTAATTGACAATTTGGTTTAATACCTTCTTCATGCTAACTCACCTTATCCCCCTTTCTAGGTCTATTATATGGTTGTCTTAGAATTGAAATTTGTTATCTTTTATGACCTCAACCAGATTTTCGCCACCAACCAGTCAAGATATAGGCTAAAACTCGTATACTGACTTTTGTCTATATGGTTCGACCCCTTTATTACCCTATGAAATATAAAGAGGTCTAGTGGTTTACAAATTGTAAAGCTTTATTCACCCCTAGTCTTTAACGACACACTTGTGGGTCAGTTTTTCATTACAAACTCTTTGAAATTCGAATAATCTCTTTTGGAATTTATAGATATCTTTTTCATCGCCTCATGTAATTGTAAAATAACAAATTATGAGAATATGACTCCTTGTTTGAGGTTGTTTTACCGAGACACGTCCTATTCATGTGTTAAATAGCTCATCATCTAATACATATTATGAGAATATGACTCCTTGTTATAAATAGCTCATCATCTAATACATATTATGAGAATATGACTCCTTGTTTGAGGTTGTTTTACCGAGAGTCAGTCTCTTACTAGAGTAGTTCTCGTAAATTTTTTTATTAGGCTTACGTTTTAAGCCTGCACTAGAGAAGAATATCACTACATATAAGCTTGATGAGTTTCCATTTAAAAGCAATTGGCAGTAGGTAGTGATGGCCACGGTCCGGGTTGGGCCGGTTCCGTTTCGGTTCCACCTGATTCCGGTTTCATCTGGAACCTGACCCGAACATTTCCGGTTTCGGACGGTTCCAAACGGTTCCTTGGCGGTTCATGAGGCGGTTCCAATACCCGGGTCGGGTGGGTCGGACTATCGGTTCCATTCTTATTTTTCATTTAATTTTAATATAAAAATACTATAATAATGCGGACGTACCTTAGTCGATTACTTGATTATTATCAAAGTTCAATGCTTGTCATTGTTATTAAAATATTTACTAAAAAGAAGGAAAAAAATAAATTAATAAGAAACGATAAAGATGATTAATAAAAAAAGGGGGAGAGAATGGACTTGAACCTAGTATCCCGAAGAAATACTAAGCTGCCTACGTATCCCGAAGGAATCAAAGCCCACGTAGTTTTTTGTCGTACCTTTTATTTTTAATTGTTGAATGTTGATGTTGATTGACCGTGGTCCGTAATCCATGATCCTATTCGTCATCGTCATATGGTTTGTTAGATGCTTCCGCCGACTCTCCTCCCGACGATGATGCAGAATGTATCCATCATCATCCATGGATCATCGTCGTCTTGATCATCATCGGTCTTGAGTGCTTGTGTTCGGATATCCGCTTGATCCCAATCTTTCTTGCAAACACATATTTGAATAGTGTGTGGAGCAAGACAAGATCTCTTTTCGTCTAAAACTCTTCTACCTGCACTAAAAGCAGACTCCGACGCAATAGTAGAAGCAGGAATTGCAAGGATATCCTTTGCAATTCTCGATAATATGGGGAACTTTAATGATTTTTCTTTCCACCATTGTAAAATGTTATAACTACTTTGGTCGATTTCAAAGTGAGGTTTAAGATAATTATCTATTCTAAATATGAAGCGGAGGGGGAGGAAGAAGATGATCCTATAAAAGTACCATCTTGACTTATTATGTTGCTATTATGGGGTTATAATACATGGGACGTGCCGAGACGCTAGCACGCCTAGACGTATCGCGACTCGGGTTATATATACTTGAATAATGATCATAAATGTCTGCTAAAAGCTTTTTACAAGTTGCTACATAAATATGTACATCACTAGACGAGCGATCTAATGCTTGGTAGTAAAATCCTATTATTTTACTTAGGTTTTCCGTCTTAAAACACGGATCTAAAATTGTCGCAATTCCATAAATATAAGGAAAATCAGTGAAATACGCTTTCCACTTATCCATAATATCTGCAAGAATCGGCTTTAAAAAACGGTAGTATCATCATAAGAATGTCTAAGAAGATGATAAAAAACAGTAATACTTGGTTCATAAACATATGAAAAAATCTTAGTTGCGTGGACATACGCTTCTAATAGTTTTTGTACGCCTATAGCTAGGTCTCAAGTTTCATCACTTATACGGCTATC
Organism: Amaranthus cruentus; assembly: GCA_019425755.1. Classification (NCBI taxonomy): domain Eukaryota; kingdom Viridiplantae; phylum Streptophyta; class Magnoliopsida; order Caryophyllales; family Amaranthaceae; genus Amaranthus; species Amaranthus cruentus. The sequence goes on from CM033459.1 coordinate 20,247,487, forward strand.
GGTAAACTCAATATACAATTGTGTTAAAATCGGACAATAAACAATAGCCTTCTGTAATAAATCATGGGTTGAACCCCAACGTGTAGTAGTATCTAAAGAACAATATACTATTTTTAGTTTATAATGTTCACATAATTGTTTATATCTTCTTTTTACTTGTGCTAATCTAAGCCACTTTACTATGTCTCTAATAGGACCTAATAAATCACTTAATTTTTTAATACCTACTTGGCAAGACAAATTAATAATATGAGCACAACAACGTATATGTAATAAACTACCACCTAGGATACAAGTAAAAGCGGGTTCATTATATAAAAGTTCGATGCATTTGATATTGGCAGATGCATTATCGGTAGCATTTGGGGCGCTCGCAAGATTTCGAGTCTGGAAAGATGCTCCTCTCGATTTCTTCATTGGTTAGAATAGGAGGGCTTGGAAAGAAGATTTGGTTCGGGATACTTTTCTTCCTTTTGAGGCCAACAAAATTCTAAGTATCCCGATTGCTCGTAATAACGTGGAGGATGAAAGATGCTGGACCCTTAGTAGTGATGGGTCTTACCGTGTCAAAGAGGCGTATTCCTATGCCCTTTCTTTGTTATACAAATGTACTTTAATTTATAAATAAACAATAAATTAAAATACAATGTGTGATAGAAAAGACAAATTACATATAACGATCAAGCCTTGCTTATGTAAATTGATCCGCCATATTGAGTTTAGTATTAACATAGTCAACGAAAATGACCCTTCCCTTGATAAGTGCACGCACAAGACTATGTCTTAGTGCTATATGCCTTGACTTACCATTATATGTTTGACTATACGCTCTGTTCAAAGCCGACTCACTATCACAATGGATAGCTACCGGTGAGATTGGCTTAACCAACAGAGGAATCTCATACATGAGATCTCTTAACCATTCTGCTTCCTTGCTAGCAGATGCTAAAGCAATAAACTCAGAACACATCGTAGAATCCGCAACACATGTTTGTTTCTTAGACGCCCAAGAGATGGCACCTCCCCCAAACATGAATACCCATCCACTTGTAGAAGAATTATCTTCTTTATTGGATGCCCATGTTGCATCAGAATATCCTTCTAAAACCGGAGGATCTCCACGATAATACAAACCATAATCCTTGGTTCGAATCAAGTATCTAAGTACTCTTCTAATCGTTTTTCAATGGGTAGGACCAGGTTTTTGAGTATACCTACTTAATTGACCCACTGCAAAAGTTATATCTGGCCTTGTACAGGTCATAGCATACATCAAAAATCCAATGACCTTTGAGTATTCCAATTGAGAAATAGCTTCACCTTCATAAGGTAATAACTTCTCGCATGGATCCATGGGAGTGGAAATAGGAGCTTTCTCAAGCATATTAAACCGTTTGAGAATCTTCTCAATATAATGAGATTGGTTTAACATATGTCCTCCTTCATGACGTATTATCTTAATACCTAAGATAACATCGACCTCCCCCAAATCTTTCATAGAGAAAGATGTTGACAAAAATTCTTTTGTCATTTCCACTTGCTCTATACTTGTACCAAATATGAGCATGTCATCGACATAAAGGCAAATGATAACCCCATTTCCTTTATTATCGAACTTGCTATAAACACACTTATCGGCCTCATTGACAACAAAACCAAAAGACAATATCGTGTCATCAAACTTTTGATGCCACTGCTTTGGTGCTTGTTTAAGTCCATAAAGAGACTTAACCAATTTACACACCTTCTTTTCTTGTCCTTTAACAACAAACCCTTCGGGTTGTTTAATGTACACTTCCTCCTCCAGATCACACCATAAAGGAATGCTGTTTTGACATCCATTTGATGAATCAACAAATTGTGGATAGAAGCTAAGGCTATCAAGAGTCGAATAGTCGTAGTTCTAGCAAACGATGCATACGTATCGAAATAATCAATACCTTTCTTTTGTCTAAAGCCTTGCACCACTAATCTTGCTTTAAACCGAATCACGGACCCATCGGGTCTACGTTTAACCGTAAAAATCCATTTACTTCCAAGCGGAGTACAACTTGGAGGTAGGTCGGTTAAGACCCAAGTGTTATTCCCCATGATGGAATCCATTTCATCATTAATGGCTTCTTCCCAAAAAGCCTTATCACGAGAAGACATTGCTTCTTCGTAAGTAGATGGATTGTCCTCCACATTTAAACAATAAAGTGTGGATATACAAAGAGAATCTCTTGTACCCTCTACTAAGTAGATTTGAAAATCTGGACCAAACGATTTGACAATCCTTCCTCTCTTACTTTTCCTAAGAGAAATCTCTACATGTTCATCATTTGATGGACCATGTTGAGTATCAAGTTGATCATCATCAACTTCTTGAACATCGGTACTAAATTGTAGGTCTTTAGGCCTACCAATTGATGAAAATCGAGTCTCATCAAAAATAGCATCTCTTGACTCAATTATTGAATTAATCGATATGTAGTCATTAGGTTCTATTACATAAAACCTATAGGTATGACTATGAAGTGCATAACCAACAAAGATGCAATCGAAACCTCTTTCACCAAGTTTCTTTCTTTTATTTCCGAGCACTCTAACAATGGCCCTACAACCCCAAATTCGAACATAACTCAAGTTTGGTTTCCTCTTGTACCATAGTTCATAAGGAATAGCCTTATTCCCTTTAGTGGGAACCCGGTTAAGGATGTGACAAGCGGTCAACATCGCTTCACCCCAAAATCCTTCACTCAATCCCGAGTAGGATAACATGGAATTAACCATTTCTTGTAAAGTCCGATTTTTCCTTTTGGCTACACCATTTGATTGTGGTGAATAACCCGCCGTAGTTTCATGGACAATTCCCATTTCTTGGAAATAACTAGGGTTATAATATTCCCCTCCTTTATCCATTCTAAGTCGTTTGACTTTAGAATCCAATTGTACTTCAACTTTGTTCTTAAATATTTTAAACATATTTAAGGCCTCATCTTTAGAATGCAAAAGATACACATAACAAAATCTAGAATAATCATCAATGAATGTGATCATATACTTTTTGTTACCTAAAGATGGAGTACTATGAAAATCACAAAAATCACTATGGATCAAATCAAGAATATTAGAAGTTCTTTCTACTTTCCTAAAAGGATTTCTAGTGATTTTATTTAACATGCAAGTACTACACTTTTTATTATCAAAGCCACACATAGGAATAATATCTAATTTACCCATATATTTCATACTTTCATAATTTACATGACATAAACGATTGTGCCATAAATCTAACATATGTACATTTTTATCATAAACATGAAATATACTATCATCCATACATAACTTAATAGAAGGTTTAAACAAATTACAAGTTAGATAACATCTACCAACAAATACACCACCCCTACTAATTACACATCGATCGGATTCAAATACTAATTTATATCCCATGCGAGTCAAGGTTGGCCCCGACACTAGGTTCCTTGCAATCTTAGGAGCAAACATCACTTCCTTCAAAGTTAGAAGATTTCCCGAAGTGAATTGAAGATCAACCGATCCTTTCCCAAGAATTTGAATAGAAGAATTATTTCCCATATAGAGAAACTCATCACCATCACATTTGTGAAAGGTCTTAAACCATCTCCTATCCATGCAAACGTGCCTAGAGGCACCCGAATCCATGTACCATGAATCATCCTGCACACAACAAATATTATTATTTGTCCCATTTAAATCCAAATTGGAATTAAATTTAATTAATTGTGAGGAAGTACCTTCATTTACGGGATCTTGGCTTGTAGAAGCCTCACCCTTGTTACCATTCTTTTTCTTGAAAAGAAAACAATCCTTCTTTCGATGACCCAGTTTTCCACAAAACCAACACCCATCAACCGTAGGCTTCTTAGAGGATTTAGTAGATTGATTGGAACCCCTTTTCTTATTCTTAACAAATTTTGACTTGTTAGAATTTTCACCCACCATGTTAATGGTTGGAACCGAGGATGGATCCTTAACCTTTTCTTGCTCACGAATCCCAACTTCTATGAGAAGATGGGTGACAAGTTGGGTAAGATCGATTTCCTCCTTTTTATGCTTTAGGGTATTTCTAACATCTTTCCATGTTGGTGGCAATTTATCAATAATACTCGACACAACAAAGAGTTCATCCATATTTATATCATGCCTTTTAAGATTATCATACATACGTTGAATCTCATGAAATTGTTCCATAATAGGGCGAGCATCATCAAATTTAAAATTATTGAAATTACTTACAAGAAACTTCTTGCTTGATGCATCTTCGGCCATATATTTAGTTTCAAGAGAAGACCACATTTCTTGTGCAGAATCAACATTTTGGTAAACATCAAAGAGAGTATCACTCATACCATTTAGAATATGTCCTCTACATATAAAGTCATCATTGTCCCATTTACTTTTAGCACGGGTATCCTCCGGAGTCTCATCCTCCTTTTCACTAGGCCTTGGTGTACTTATCACATAAGCAACATTCAATGTAGTCAATAAGAAAAGCATTTTCTTTTGTCATCTCCTAAATTCGTTGCCTACATACTTATCCAATTTCACAAAAATGGTTGTTAAATCCTTGATGCTTGTCATAATGTAATTCAAGAGAAAAGATAACGTTTTAGTTTGTTATACAAATGTACTTTAATTTATAAATAAACAATAAATTAAAATACAATGTGTGATAGAAAAGACAAATTACATATGACGATCAAGCCTTGCTTATGTACACCACCGAGATCTCCGATACACCAATCTTTGACACGATCAAAGTAACTAGAAGATTTCGTGGAACTTGATATAAATTCTAGGCGAGATGCTCTTTCCTAAAACGTTATTTCCTCCCTACCACGGTGCTTGGGAATCAACCGGAAATACGTTCTGAGATACAAAGAATTACACCAATTTCCTAGCACAAGGATATTGGAATGACACAAGAACAATCTAAATGGAAGGCAATATGGAAATACACAAACAAGGATTGCAAGTCCTTGAATGAAAGGCTTAAGAAGAGAAGAAATCAGAAAATTGGATGTCTTATTGATGTGTTAAACAACACACAAGTATTCTATATTTATAGAATAACTCACACCATTTCATGAAACAAGATGTTGCTCCATGAAACGCTAGGTTGATCCGTGAAACACGAGATCGATTCATGAACCGATATCGCTTTTCACTCAACCCATATAACCCAAGGAACATGACTAATATTAACCATATTAACCATAGGAAGTTATAATATAACCACCAAAATGAACCAGAACAAAGCACGAAACAAGTCCGGAAAAACAAGCTAGTCGCGGGCCGCGACCTCAAGGAAAATTTTTCCAGAATCTTTTTTCCACATTTTCGCGAGCCGCGATCTGGTATACATGTCGTGACTTATATGTTTTGACCAAAACATATATTTTACAACCTTAGGATTATATACATTAATTTAATTAAATTATTAATTTAATTTAATTAATTAAATCATTTCCGATGTCCACTATACACTCTAAATTCCAACATTCTTCCAATATCGAATCATCTAGTTCTTCAAGGCCCGATCCTACTTGGCGAAAGCTGTGGAAATTAAATGTCCCTCCCAAGGTTCGTGAGTTTGTATGGAGGGCCTGTTGGGATATTATTCCCCATGGTGTCAATCTTAGTGCTAAGGGGGTAACCGATTACATTCTCTGCCGGCGTTGTGGAAAGGAGGAAACCCTCTCTCACGTCCTCACCAAGTGCTTTTGGTCCCAAGAGTTTTGGTCTGTGGCGCAATTTTCTCTCCCAAGCCCTCTTGTTTGGTCCTTTTGTTCGGTTTTGGAATGGTTTTGGAATAATTAGGGTCCAGGAGATGTGGAGACCTTTGTTACTTTGTGTTGGCAGATATGGCGAGCACGGAACGAGACTATTTTTAAAGGGATCTGTGATCCCCCGGCTCTTTGCTACCGTAAGGCGGTGGATTGGCTTCATGAATACCAAAAAGCGCTTTCCATTGAGACGCCAACTATTGTCCCTTCTCATAACGGGTCAGTGTGGAAACGTCCGTCGTTGGGTGCTATCATGATTAATGTGGATGGGGCGTTCTCTCCATCAGGTGACAAGCACGGGTACAGTACGTAGCTCGTGACAGCAACGGGCTTTTCCTGCTTGCCGGTGCAAAAACTGTATGAGGTTCGGGTTCGACTGAAATGGTTGAAGCTATGGCGTGCAATTGGGCCCTTGATATGGCTGTTTCTAAAGGTTGGAAGCACGTTGAGCTGGAAGGCGATTGCAAGCTGGTTTTTGAGGCTCTCAATGGGAATGGTCTTCGGGGGTTTCATGAGCAAACGGTGGTGGACAATTGTTGAGCTCTCAAGCCCGAGTTTCTGTCTCCTTCTTTCCATTTTTGTTTTCGTAGATGCAATGGGGTTGCCCATAGGCTAGCAAAATGGGCCGCCTGTGGCCTGTGCGATGAGGTTTGGGACATAAGCCCAACTTGGTTAGTGGATGCTTTGTATTTCAACTCTGATTTTTCTAATGCTTAGCCTCCCCTTTCTCTCAAAAAAATAAAAATAAAATAATAATAATAATAATAATAATAATAATAGTAATAATAATAAAAATAATAATAATAACAATAATAATAATAATAATAACAATAATAATAATAATAATAATAATAATAATAATAATAATAATAATAATAATAATAATAATAATAATAATAATAATAATAATAATAATAATAATAATAATAATAATAATAATAATAATAATAATAATAATAATAAGTGCGAAGAGAACGACTACAAATTCATCTCATTCACTTTCTCCACTTTTGGTGAGCTAGGTGAAGACGCACTTGAGCTGCTATCAAGGGTTGCATCGGTTGCCCTGAGTAACTCTTGTAGTACTAAGTCTAGGGCATATATTTTCCATAGGCTAGCTTTTTGTATTCAAAAAGGTGTGGGTGCTCAACTTGTTGCTTGACTCCCCACCTGCTTTTTGTAAATTTCTTTTCTAATGATATGAAATGTGTTATTATAATAATAATAATAATAATAATAATAATAATAATAATAATAATAATAATAATACACTAAGTGGTAGGAGCGTTATGTTATAAATATAATAACATTACTTAAATTATCACTAAATAACTAATGGCCTAGTGGTTGGAGTGTTGGTATACCAACCTGAAGGTCTTAGGTTCAAATCCTACCCAAAGCATTTGTGTGGAAGTAGTGTTACAAATTGTTAACATTAAATCCATACTACTAGCTGAATTTCATGGTTTACGAGTCTAGTGTATAAATGATTTGTAACCACTAGGGCTGTAAATTCGGTTACTCGGTCAGGTTTTGAGTCGGATTTTATCGGGATCGGATATTCATGGGTTCGGGTTTTCAGGTGATTTAGCACTTTGGATCGGGTCGATTCGGTTACGGGTCCAATTGAGTACGGGTCTATATCGGGTTGATACCTCACTGGGTCGGTTTCGGGTTCGATTAATACAATTCAGATCCAAATCAGTTATGCTGCAGGTCGAATTGAGCTCGATTAGTCTATGGGTGGGGTCATTTTTTGTTTTAGGTTAACATTAATTCGGCTTATTTTGGATCGGGTTGACTTCGCATCGGATTTTTGAGTTGTGCATTTAGTTATTCTCAGGATTCGAGTTGATTAAAATCCAATTCATGTGAGCTTTATGTCGAATGAAAATTATGGTTATTATGCAATTAATTTAAGTTGAAATCGTTTGTGATTGGAGAATGAAGAGTTATAGTCGGTTAATTAAGTTGTCGGTTAATAGTCAAATTTGGTTTAACCAAAGATAGTCGATAAGATTTGATTTCTGGCCTGCATTTATTAATTAACTTTAGCTAAACTAAACTTGATTCAATTCAATCAAACTTATTATTAATTGAATTAAACTTGAAACAGTTTAATCAAATTATATCGCTTAATCACATTGTCGGGTTAATCTCGAGTGTTGATTATGGGTCATTTTGGGTGGGATTATGTCGAACACCTATTGGGTTAAAGACGAGTTCGAGTTGTAACAGGTCGGGTGCAAATCGAGTTCGGTTAACCACATTGTCGGGTCAATCTCGGGTGTCGGTTATTCTCGAGTTGGGTACCGGTCGATTATTGGGCCAAAATAATCGGGTACATGTCGGGTTACGGGTCAACATCAGGTCGAGTTTGATCGATTACAGGTCATTGCACCTCGGGTCAACCAACGGGTCGAATACAGGTCGATTTCGGACGGTATTACAGGTCGGGTCAATTTTTTACAGCCCTAGTAACCACATAAGGAGCACCTGGTTGACGAATAGAATTTACAATGATTCATTTTATGTGGCAGAACAATTTGATTAAGCACGGGTTATGCTTATGGCAAAACAATATAATTAGCCACGAGATCTACTGTGGCAAGAAAAAAAGTTTATACCACAACCATAATTTTCCCGTGGCAACAATGTAGCCACAATCACTTGTGTTACGGTAGTCTCTAATTTAAATTCCCGTGGCTGGACATCATAGCCATGGTTTCTTACTTGTGCCACGACTGCTACTGTGGCACAAGTGATGATTTGTAGTAGTGATATATTTTTTTAAGTTTAATATTTGGACAAGATTATAAAAACAAAACGGAAAAAGGTATAGGAATTATAGGTGATTTGAATTAGATAACCAAAGGATTAAGGATTCGGATTGAAAATTCGGAATAATTAATCGGAAGATTAAGATTTAGAATTTTGAGTCTGTTACAGGTGAAAGTCGCGGAGATCAGTTAAAATGTCAGACTGCATCTCCACAACATAACATCAGGCTCGTCCTCTATCTGCACCTGAAAGGATTGAACATGCACTGCTTCCTTGTGGGGGGAGCCCATCTCTTCTTCCCCAACCTACTCCCCAACTTGATCTGGATCTCCAGAATGACCTTAAAATTGGGGGTGAGCTGATTCGGAAGAAACTGCATGAGGGCTAGAAATAAAAACAAGTCAAAAAGGAAGCAAGAAACAAACTTGTGAATTATAAAGAGGGAGAGGGAATAATCACCAGAAGAGATGACACCCCTGCCTCAATGAGCTCAGAATCATCAGAGACCGACTTCAGTTTGGAGACTGCAAGAGACAACGGCTGGGCCAGAGGGGTGGGATGGATAAGCTCCCCCAAACGTTCTTCTTCAGCAGCTACAGTGGACCCACCTGGGGAAGGTTTAACCTTCCTCTTTAACAGGAAGTGAAATTTAGAGTCCCTCTCCTCGTCTTCTTCCTCACCAGAAACCTCTTGGGGAATTACAGGGACATCACTAGTCCCGACTGATTGAACGTTCTTCAACTTTTCACCTGGATAAAATGAAGAAACTGAGATAACAAGGGAAAAGAACAAACACCTCAAACTAATACATATCGTCACCTCTAGCAGAGTCGTAAGTCCGTCAAAGAGTGGGCTCAAACTCTAATGATTCTTCTAGTAGGTTAACATAAATTTTGTCACTCCATAGAGGACAAGAAATAGAGGACATAATAAGAAATAGACGATTATGACGGCAAAGGAGAAATATCTCACCGAATACTCTCTACCCAGGTCACTGACGCCCTGGGTGAATCCTCCCAAGTAGTCTTTTGCGCCAAGTGGCAAGATTCTTAGTTCGTAGCTATAATCTAAGTCAACCCATTTTTTAAGTCGGATGGATCAAGTTTGAAGGGTAATAACTAGGGGTGAAAGTTCGGTGTTTGGTTTGGATTATACACAAATCCAAATCAAACCAAATTAAATTCGGTGTTGAAATTTTTAGTCCAGATTCAAATCATAATTTTTATAATCCAAATTGAACCAAATTGAATTTGAAATTTTCAGTCCCAATTGCACGAATTAACCGAATAGAACCGAACTAGTCTAGTTTGGCCGAATCGATTCTAATAGAAATTTCCAACAATAGGTCAATTCATTAATCATTACAACTTGAATAGTTCATTAAAAATAAACTAAAACAATTTAAAATGTTCATCAAACATTCAAACAAATTTAAAAGTTTATTACAAAATACAAATTCCATTAACAATTCACTCCAACATCAAACACGAACTTGAATCTCTAACACTCAATTAAATATTCAACCATCATCCTCTTCTTCATCAATCTTCAATTTCAATGTTGATGAGATATGTTGAGCCATCATCACCGAGATCTTCCAACACCATTTTACTCAGAGATAAATCTAAACATGTAATCAAAAAATAACAAATAAATCTAAATTTAAAACCTAATAAACGAATGCAAATAAATTATATTATCTTTGGCCATCCATTAAGAAGAGATGAGATGAGAATTGTGAAGGTATGAACTATCAACAATCATCATACTATCTACTAAAACAATAAAACTCTATGACACGTGTCTCTACTACAATCATTGTTTTCCCGCCCATTTCTACAATCTTACCTCTTCAAAAATATTTATTGCACAACATTGTATATCCCTAAACTTCATTTGGAAGCTATTCATATATGGTAAACTACTAAACTACCAATTGTAATCCCTTTTTCTCAATTTCCTTTTATTGTAAAAAAATCTTACTTTGAAAGGTTTGCGATTTTTTTGCATTGATTTTTTTTCCCTTAAAATTTTACAATATTATGTGTCATTTTTGTAGAAAAAAAAAAGGCTTTTGTAATTTTTTTTTGAATTTCGAAAATTTATGGGAATTTCGAAAATAGGATTTTTGTATGTTTATTTTACCGTTTCTTGATTTCATTGTTTAATAAGGTTTCGGAAAATTTATTAATTGTGATATTTTTATTTTTATACTAGAGTTTAGGTGAATTTTATATGATAAAAAATTAGGGTTTTATTTGTTTTATTTTATTTTAGTTTAGTTGAATTTGAAATTTGTGTTCGTGGTATTGTGTTTGTATTTTATTTTATTTATGAGAAAGTCTTGATAAATAACGGTTATTTGTGATGTTAATAAATCACCCTTATGTGGTAAGATGTGATAAGAGGAGAGTTTTGTTGTTTTAATTTATCTTTTTTGATTTTGTATATTTTAATATTATTCTTTTTGTCTTTTTGTGGTGATTTACAAATCACGGTTATTGATTAAGAATTTTTGTTTATTTATAGTATGTAGTAATCCACTCAATCACCACTTTATGTCTTCAATTTGAAAAGGAGATATAAAAGATGGACGTCATGATGCTGCTGTAAATCATTCTACTTTCAATTTAAATTTTATTAAAGTTTAAACTTAAATTGTTCAATTTTTGCTAATTATGGGTAAATAGAAAAATTTGTTATGGTAGCAATACCTGAGTGATCTATAACCCATAATAGATTGTCCAAAATTTATTGGTAATTTGATCCAAACTTTGAGTTTTACTACTCTATTTGTTGAACAATATAAGATAAGTTTTTCAACCACTAGGTTTTCTTTTTTTTTTTTGAGATAAAACCTGGAGCTTATATTAGATCGAGGTCGATCAAGGCCATAAAGCCCGGAGAGAAAGGTTCCATACAAATCTTTTCGAGGGAAGAACCGGTGTCCCACCGAGCTACTGAGTGAGCAACCGTGTTCCCGCTCCTACGAACAGCACTACAATAAAAGCCCTCAAAATTACTACATAAATCATACATAGAGCTATACAAAGAGAACAAAGGTGATAAACCATTAAGCTCCTTCTTTATAGTAGTAGTCACTGCCTCTGCATCACCTTCAAGGTGAATATGATCAAAGCCCATCCTCAACGCCACTTCAACAGCAAAACAAGCAGCAGAAAGTTCGGCTTCCTCGACTCCCATATGCGAGAAGACTCTTCTAACAGCAGCAAGCACCGGACGCCCATCATGGTTTCTGAATACCACGCCTAACCCCCTGCAACCATCAACACCAAGGAATGCGTCGAAGTTTGCTTTAATCCACCCCACATCCGGAGGGCTCCAACATCTAGGGATCAAAAGGGATGGGGCTCGAACCATGGAAACCTGCGAGTTGTAAGCATGATAGTCGTGGATCATATTAACAAAAGACACAGACAAGTGTTTAACATCACATTGCTTATTACCCATGACCACACTATTTCTCCCAAGCCAACACGCCCACAAAGAAGCACAAATAACCACCAACGCATCTTGGTCCACCTTCTCAATAAGCCAAGACAAACAGTCCGCAAAGGAGGATTTAGGGGCTGATGTCATAACTGAAGCTTGAGGGTGAGCAAGCCACATAGAAGAGGAAGGAGGGCAATCAATTAAAGCATGGCATATAGTTTCGGTCCCTGCATTACATCGAGAACAACCAGCTGACTGTCCCATGTGTCTCCTAAATCTAACATCATTTACCGGGAGAGAATTCCTACAAGCTCGCCAAAGAAAGTGCTTAAGCTTAGGAGGTGCCTTGATGTTCCACACACACCTCCAAAGCTTATTGTTAATCACAGCTGAGTCAGTATTTCTAGTTTGACTATCAACCGACATCCCAAGCCAATAACCCGATCGAACCGAGTACACCCCATTTTTATTGTAACCCCAAAACAGCCCATCATCGAAGCACAAGCGAGGCAGTGGAATAGCAAGGATAGCGCTAGCCGATGCAGGTTCAAAAGACTCATAAATCAGCTCATGATTCCACGTTCTCTCTTCTTGATTTATAAAGGAACTAACTCTACAATTCAGCATATCATCATTAGCACCGATAGGGTTAGTAACTTTACCTTCCAAGAAGATCCACTTATGAGTGAGCGCATCCACAGACCGACCATCACCAATTCTCCAACACAGACCTTCTAGCAGAAGAGCCTTAGCCCCCCACATACTCCTCCACGTAAAGCTCGGGTAGTATCCTCTCCTAGCATCGAGCACGTTATCATGTTTGAAGTATCTAGCTTTGAGCACGGAACAAAGAAGAGGGTTTGCACCAGAGTGAATTCTCCAAATTTGCTTGGCCAAGAGTGCATGGTTGAAACATTTTAAGTCTCTAAAGCCCATGCCACCCTGTCGTTTTGGTTGACACAAGTTACCCCAACTATGCCAGTGCACTTTCCTGTTATTGCCTGTAGAACCCCACCAAAATTGAGCCATCATGGACTGGATCTCATCTAATAAGCCCTCCGGGATATGGAAAATACTCATCATGTACGTCGGAATTGCCTGCACAACCGCCTTCAGAACAATTTCTTTACCAGCTCTAGAAAGTAACCTCTCTTTCCAACCCTGGATCTTCTTCCAAATGCGCTCCTTAAGACAAGAGAAAACGGCTTTTTTTGACTTCCCTATGATCGTTGGGAGCCCAAGGTACTTAGCATGTCTTTCGACTTCCCTCACATTCATGGCACTGGAGATTTGTTGTCGCATATCAGAAGGAACCCCATTGCTAAAGTAGATCTCCGTTTTATCAAAATTGACGCGCTGACCCGATGCTCTTTCATAAACGCTAATCACCTTAGCAACCTCCGAGCATTCACGGACATCTGCTTTAGCAAATAAAATACTGTCATCAGCGAAGAATAAATGAGAAATAGGAGGAGAACCTCTGCAAATCTTGACTCCATGGATGAGTTTCCTAGCCATATTCTGAGAGATTAAAGCTGAGAAAGCGTCTGCACATAGGATAAACAAGTAAGGAGAGATGGGGTCCCCTTGTCGAAGGCCCCTGGAAGGAATCACATTGCCACACACTTTCCCGTTTATCCTGAAAGAAAAGGAAACACTAGAAACACATTGCAAGATCCTACGAACCCAGCTATTACAGAAACCCATTTTAAGCATGACCCTTTCCAAAAAGCTCCATTCAACTCTATCGTACGCTTTGCTCATATCGAGCTTCAGCGCCAAAGTATTCTGCCTACCATTACCCCGCCTTTTCATAGAATGGAACGCTTCAAACGCTAAAAGGGCGTTATCCGTAATCGATCTCCCTGGAATAAAGGCACTTTGCTGAACTGACACAATTTCACCCAAGAGAGGTTTCAACCTATTTGCTATAGTTTTGGCTATGATCTTGTATATCACGTTGCAGCAGCTAATCGGACGATAATCAGAAAGGGTTTTCGGTTCGTTGCATTTGGGTATAAGAGCAATGCAAGTTTTATTCAGAGGCTTAAGATCCTGCAAACCCCTCCACCATTTCAACACAAGACCCACCACATCCCCACCCACAACATCCCAAAATTTCTGGTAAAAAAGGGCATGAAAGCCATCCGTACCTGGTGCTTTCGTCGGGTGCATTTGGAAAACAGCGGTTCGTATCTCGGTCTCGGTAGGTTCCACATTCAGAGCATCATTCATCTCCTGGGTGACCACTTCCCCCACTCCCTCAAGGGCCTCCTCAAAGCCGGAAGGGGAGCTAGTAGCAAAGAGATTATCATAGTAAGCAGTAATGAGTCTCTCCAAATCAGCACGGCTCGATCTCCAAACCCCGTTCTCATCATTCAACCCCTTAATAGTGTTTCTCCTCCTTCTAGAGTTAGCTTTGTGGTGGAAATATTTAGTGTTTTTATCACCATCACGAAGCTCATTTGCTCTCGATCTCATATGCCAATACGACTCCTCCAGCCTGTGAAGATGATCTAGTTGATCAGAAAGAGCCCTACAATTTGTTATCATATTTGCATCCGGAGCACATCTCTGAGCAGCTTGAAGTTTTCTCTCTGAATCCTTAATATTTCTCCTGATTTTACCAAAAGAATCCTCAGCCCATTCTTTAAGTCTAGTAGCACAGTTCTCAAGCCGGAATTCCATACTTTCACTCACCCCCTCATTCCAAGCATTCAACACCACTGTTTTACAATCATCCATTGAGAGCCACATGGATTCAAAGCGAAAAAGTCTTTGGTCATAATCATCTCTTTGAATCCTACCCGTACGTAACAAAATCGGAGCATGGTCAGATTTGTATATGGGAAAATGGCGAACATCGAAATCTTCCACCTTGTCTCTCCATTCGTTGCAAGCCACAAAACGATCCAGACGTTCCCTAATCATACTACTAGAGTGAAGGCCTCTACTCCAAGTGAAAGAGCTACCTCTAAAACCCAAATCACTTAGCCCACAGTCATCGAGGCACGCACGAAAAGCATCCATCTCCCTTTCCCCTCTTATTGCACCCCCCTCTTTCTCCTCCACACTTAGGATTTCATTAAAGTCCCCAAAAATAACCAAAGGCCCATTAACAGTTCTCCTCACCTCTCTAATAAGATTCCAAGTCCTAACTTTGCTAGCTCGATCCGGCCACCCATACAAACCACAAGCAAACCACGGTTCTTCACCACTTCTTTCTCCTTTTACCTCCACTAAAATGTGTCTACTAGAGTAAGAAATTAAGGACACTCGCAAGTCCTTCCACCATAAGCCAATCCCTCCCGAATGCCCATTACTATCAATACACAAGCCATCCATAAAGCCACACTTATGCCTAATACATTCAAGCTTTCCTTTTTGCATCATAGATTCCATTACAAACACCATATCCGGTCTCTCTCTCCAACACCACGTGTGGAGAGCACGAACTGTCAAGGGGTTGTTGAGGCCTTGACAGTTCCAACTAAAGATTTTCATTGTTGTTCGCGGGGTTGGGCTTCCCCAACCTCCGCTACTACATTCAAGATATCCAAGACACCATCCTTACCCGAGCACGTGCGTTTCTGAGATGTTTCATAATCCATCATCTCAACATCCTCCTCTAAAAGCTTTCTTTTTGATAGAGAGGATTGTGGCTGCTCCAAAAGTTGATTATCAAAGGTCCCTGCTGCATCACTGTTATCCTCTGTTTTATTTAATTCACCTCCTTTCATCCTCTTCCTAATACTCACTTTCCTTCTTTGACCAACACAACAAGTCCCAATGTTGAAAACAGGAACCATAGTTGACCCTTTCCCAGCTTCTGACCCAGTAACCTTACCCACAGAATTATCCAGCCCAATAAAAAATAAATTTCTAAAAACAAAGGACAATTCACTTGTAATTCATATAAATGTATTAAGATTTCTTTTTGATAAAATTTCAATAATATTTTTATTATCAAATCATCATGAAGTACATTATAGTAAAACATTTATATTAAAATAATGAGCCACGATAGCATATTTTTTCGTCAACATCTAAAAACAAAGGTTTATATTATAATTGTATCTAACAAAGGGGTTCAATTAATTTTTGTTTTATTGTTGGTAAGCTACATACTTTTTATTTGCAATTGTATTTGCTCATATTTATTTGTTGTTGTTTCTAGAAAATACATTTATTATATTTGTTCCCTTTTAATCATAAAATTAGTTTTTATATCAAAATCATATCTTTATGAAAAAAATACTTATAGTTCCGTGCGTGCACGGGTAAATACCTAGTGGTTGAATAAAAGAGATGAAATGAGAAGGAATGAGATGGAGTCAGGGAAGGGGAATGGGTTATGGGGTGCGCCGTGAATTCCTATGGTTCCAATTTCCAAATGAATTCAGATTTTTAAGTCTATTTATATTCTATATTGGGCTTGGGCCTACTCATCCCTTGGAATTTCGGTCTAGTTCGATTTTTTGGTTTTTTGGGACCTTGAACCGAAATCGAACCAAATCATATGTTTTTAAAAAAATTTTGTCCAAACCAAATCATATTTAAAATATCATGAAACCAAATTTCTTATTCGATCTGGCTCGGTTCGATGTTCGGTTTTTCACCAAATAAGTTACACCCCTAGTAACAACTAACAAGCAACTCTAATTCCAATGACTGAAAATTTAACAAGTTAGCGGCCAAATGTTATCACCATGAAGAAAATGAGCATATAATGCACATCGTACATCCTTCGTTCAATTCAGATTTTCACTCCCATTTCTTACTCAACTCCTCCCTACGCCACCTTTTCCACTGATTTTCGTGATACATGCAATTTAGATTTTCACCCCTTTCTCGAAGAAATACAGTTAATTTCAATCTATACATTCTCAGGGTTTGTACACTTCTTTGCACCCACCAATTTTTTGCTTAAATTTAATTGTAAATTAGTCTTGTGTTCGTTTCAATTAGGGTTTTATTTGAATTTGTTGGGTTTTTTTTTAAAATTTTATTTTTGAGTATTATTTGATAGCTGGTTGTTCAAATTTCGGCAAGATTGTTCCATCAACCGTTCAAGAGGGGGTGTGATATTAAATGTTTTGAATGTTTGAAGTGCTGTGAAAATTATCTTAGATTGAGTTTTTAAGGGTTTTACTTTGATTTTTCTGAATGTATTGAGGAAAATATATGTGCCTTTTATCAGCTTGGAATATGCAATTCACTTTTAATTTAATGTAGTCATAGTTTAGGAAAATATGAAATTTTCTTGTCTATAATTCAAGGTGTCATTTTCTCCCAGTGGTGATAGTATGAAAGTGTTAGGTCTTTTTTGGGTGTTCTGAATTGTAATGAAAATTGAAGTGGTTATTATACTGCTCTTTTTTCTAGATAGGGTTTGGTAAAAATTTACTTGAGTGGGAAGTTGGTGACAATCTTCCGTAAATGAGGTCCTTGGATTGTTTGTTATTGTGAACTTTAAGTACAGTTGAATTAGTGTGATTTGATGGAATTGATATATTTCAGAGTTGAAGATTGATTTTTGCTTTGAGAATCTTTGTCTTCTTGAAGTAATTGAATTAATGGGCTGCCTTGTTGAACTTTTATTGGAATTTAGTGCAATAAAGAGTGTCTGAAATAATGGTGGAAATTAAATCTTAATAGACGATTTGATGAAAGATGAAGGATATCAATTGGATTGGAGGTACTATGCTAGGTTTGACTGTTTTGTTATAGATATTGAGCTCTTGAAATTAAAAAAAAATGATATTTGGAGATGGAATTATTATACTAGGTTTGTGAGGTTGGGTTGAAGGTGTATTATATATTTATACATCGGTTTTGACAAGGGGCTTTGAGTTGCTTTATATATTATACATTTCAGGCTTGAAAATTCGGTGTTTGAAGTAGATCTTCTGGTAATTCTTGATCTTGAGTGTTTGGCCAAAGCCTTATAACTGTTGCTTAACAATCTTACTGTGAAATCAGTTAAAGGACTTTTGAAGTTGGTTTTGATTTAAGCTTCTTTGGGCACATGCCTTCTAAATTGAAGGCTCATTTGCAAGTTGCATCTCAATTGTCTATTATGAAGTATGAACCTTCAGTGCATTTTTGTTATTTTTGAGTAGTGACTCATTAAGATGAAGTTGAAATGATTGCTAGGATCGATACGATGCGAAGTAACTTGATGAACGATTACGATTTCAATGACTTAACAATGTTTAAACGAAATAAACAAAAGCAAAAATGACAATGATTTAAGGAGGTTAAAGCAATGATGGCTACGTCCCTCCGTGGTGTGTAGTTGCTTGTTTGTATTATATCAAATGAGTAAACACTATTACAATATATGTAAGAGATAAAACAAAAGGCTACGTGTTTGGCTCTCTATTTATAGGAGAGATCCCACAAAGCAACATTAAATACATTAAAGCTATGAATAAATGACAATGAACCAATCCCAAGCATTTGAAGAGTCAAAATCAGCATCCTAGGCGCATCAGAGTTCGCTCGACCAAAGCAGAGGCTTGCTTGGTCGAGCAGCCTGGTCGAGCTGACTACAAGAAGTTTTTGGTTACATTCTGTGTGCTCGCTCGACCCACCCTGAAGCTTGCTCGGTTGAGCGACCTGGTCGAGTGGCCCTTCAGAGAGCTTTTGACAGTTTTGCTACATTTTCAGTTAAACCTTCACACTTCTTCATTAAGTCCCATAACTCCCATGATTAACTCATACCTTATTACCTCATTTATCCATACATTACCCACCATCATAAACCACAAACATTAAGACAAAACTCAATACACCCATTCAAGACATCCATAGGATTCCATCCCATATTCATAACAGAAGTGATGAGCTATAATGGTTAGTTTTTTTGTTAACAGTTTAGGATTTATTTCCGAGCGGGATATTGGGTTGATGATGATGATGATAATATAGGATTCCTTTTTCTTTTTCCAAAATTTATGCTTAAGAAAATTTCTACAACGTAGATGACTAGATGTTCTCCATCTTTTAGACACTAATTATGACACTAAATGTGGAAAGCATTATTATGGATTATGGGGTCTGCAAAATTGTATCTGTTATCAAAACTCGCTGAACATCATTTTGTGATGACTATGCTTTTCTTGCGGTTGTTGGGTGTGATGGGAATTGGGTGATGGCGTGATGGACGCATGCTTGCTTGTGCTTCATGAATGCTAACCAGTAGGGGTGACAATTCAGTCCGAATCCGGCCCTAGTCCGACTCGATCCGAGGAATATAATCCGATTCGAGTCCGAGGAAAAAGTCATCCGACTCCGACTCCGACTCCGACTTTACGATCCGAGTCCGAGTTAGACACGGACCGGAGTTGGACCTTAATAAAAATCCGACACTCCGACCCTGAAGGGAATCCCACTTTAAATTTGACTTTTACACTAATATTTTGTTTCCTTCAAAACACTATACGTGACTATTTGTTTCTCTCATACTAATTGTAGTTTTCGATTTTGGAAAACTACTTAGTATTTTTATTTAGATTAATCAATTAGAATACGACAAATCAGGTCAAGAGAAATAAAATACGCCAAATTAAAATGCGAGAAAATTTTGTTAAATTGTAGTAGTAGGACTATTTCTCTTGTTAAAGTACATATTTTTTTGTTAAATTGTATTTGAAAAACATATTTTGTTAATTTTGTATGCTTTAAAATCATTAGTACAAAATCACAACGATACTGTTTGATAATAATCCGACTCCGTTGGAGATCCGAGAGTCCGAGTCGGGGTAAACTTGGAGTATGCATAATCCGACTCCGAGTGGAGGTGGACTGAAGAAAAAACTCCGACTATTATCCGGAGCAAAGTCGGAGTATGTATAATCCTAGCCGAGTCCGACCCATTGCCATCCCTACCAACCAGTTGTATGTTTGGTCGCTCCTTAATTTGTAGGTGATCAACAATTCATTATTTTTCTTATTAGCTGATGGCAACGTAATGCTTTCTGTGGCTTTATAATAATATCTTAACGAAGACTGATTTATATTTATGTAGCCTACCCCAATCGTCGTTTGGGACTAAGGCAATGGCATTGTTGTTGTATTATTTTAGTATCATTGTACTGTTGCATCGTTGTTGCTGTTGTTTTTTTCATGTATATTTTGTATTACGTGGTGAATCTTCTTTTCAGATGTAGATAAGTTGTTTTGAATCTGGCAGATGAATCTTGTTTTTAGGTGTAGTTGTTTTATATCTTTCAGATGAATCTTGTTTTTGGATGTAGCTAACTTGTTTATAACTCTTCTAGCTTATTATTGCTTGTCTGCACTAAGTGGTTTTACAGATTTTCTCTGTCTGTTTTGTATTTTAGGGGTGTATGTCTTATCTGCCTTTAAATCATGTTTTTTTACAGTGATAGGTCAACTTTTTAGAACTGTTGTTGACGTAGGTACTTTCAACAGGTGAGTTTATCGTGCAAGGCATCTAGGGGGTTTTCGACACAAAAAGTCATTTCTCAGGTACACAAAATGCAGCCTTCTGGCCCCTCACGGCCATTTCAAGGACCCCAATATGACAAAGATATGTTCACTTTTCTACCTGCACGTTATGATAGGGATATTGTGGTTGAGTCATCTAGAAAAAGAAAACCAACATTTGTTGATCACCATCTTGCTCCACCTGCTCCAAATGTAAGGCATGGCACTTCTGGATTTCCAAACCGTAAGCCAAATACTAGTGATTTAGAAGATAAAGAAATTCAAAGGCCTTCCCAAGTTTCTCGGTCTAGGGATACATCAAAATATAAGGGATATTCTGAGAAAAATCAATATAGGGATCACAATGATCATGGAGAAAGAAGGTCTCGAAGTGCAAGGGACTTTTATGAAAAATCCTCTGAATATACTGGATATACTTCTTCCAGTAGGCGATTACACTCTCCAGTTCACAAATTTTCCTCACCTTCGTATGAAAAACCTTCACGTTTTGATAGGGATGTTTTGGCCGAGTCATCCAGAAAGAGAAAAATAACATCCTCTGATTACCGTCATGCTGTACCTGCACCTAATGTGAGGCATGGAATTTCCGGATGTTCAAAGTCTAAGCTGAATGATTTACATGGTAAAGGATTTCAAAGTTCTGCCCCAGCTTTGCGTTCCAGGGAATCTTCAAAGTTCAAGGGACGTCATGAGCAAAGTCAATACCTGGATCAGAATGACTATGCAGAAAGACGGACCTCGACTGAGAGGGGTTTCTATGAAGCGAGCTCGGAATATACTAGACATACTTTTTCCAATGGTCGGTTGCAGTCTCCAAGTCGTAATTCCTCTCCTTTACGTGACAGGCCTACGCATTTTGATAGAGAGCTTTTGGCTGAGTCATCTATAAAAAGAAAAGTAACATGTGATCACCATCGCATCATACCTGCTCCAAATGTGAGGCATGGTGTTTCTGCATTTTCGAACCCCAAGCTGAATGCTAGTGATATACATGGTAAAGATAGTCATAGTTCAGTCCAAGTTTTGCGGTCTAGGGAACCCTTTAAGGGCCATTCTGAGCAAAGTGAATCCTGGGATCAGGACGATTTTGTTGTACGAAGGCCTCGAAATGAGAGGGGTTTTTGTGAAACAAGTTCTGAATATACTGGATATACATATTCCAGTAGGCGGTTGCAGTCTCCAAATCACAAAGTTTCAAAGGATCGTATTCATGAACCTTCTGATTTGCCTCCAATGACAGAAGACTTCCATCAGTGTAATAATCGTGAAACTACTTCACAAGTCGAAACCTGTAAAGGATTCAATTGGCAACCTTTGTTGACTAAAGACTCAAGTCGGTGTGAGAAGCATGAATTTAATGGACATGGGGGGACTCATAAAACGTTGGACTGGCCACTTCCAATTCAAAGCTCATACCAGCATGAAATTCGTGATTCTAATGCACATGCAGCTCAAAATTCAATAAATTGGCCGCCTTCGATGACAAAAGAAAATTTTCAATACGAGAATTGTGATTCAAAAGCACAGGCAGTGACTCATAAATTATTGAATAGTCCTCTTCCAGTCACTCAAGACTTAAGCCACCACGTGAATAATTCACAGTCACATGTGCCAAGGGTAGAGAACAGTCCTGATTTACCAGAGTTTTGGAGCTATTCATATCAAATGTCTGTTCAGCCAAAGGTTATTACTTCAGATCCACATGAGAACACATCAAAAAGTTTGGTTGAATCTCAAAGATGGTCGCACAGTTTTCCCAGGCCAGGAGCAGTTATTGGGGATTTGAATGAAAAAGTTCTTAATGAAGAAGATTTCTACAAGGTTGACTGTACCTCAAATGTCAAAGAACATAATGATGCTGATAGGATTGTTGAATTTGACAGTGCAGAATCTAATAAGGTCGGATCTTCCTCTAATGTTAATCGAAGCAATATTGAGTGTTCCACTGGATTTAACAGTAATGAAACACCTGGGAACAATGTTAATGCATCTATAAACAACATACAGGCTGTAACCGATAATCTCTTAAATGTTATAAGACTGTTGAGTGCCGCATCTGGTGTTTCTTTAGCTGATATTAGTGGTGGTAATATTCAAGGTTGTGGGCATGATGGTAAAATGATGACATTGCAACCATCTTCTGCTATTCAGAATCCAAACAATCTTTCTGCAGATACAGATCTGTCTAAAAAACATGAAGATAGTTCTAATCTTGAATCTGTTGGCAAGTCTGCTGCAAATGGTGAAATCCAATCTGTTAAATTAGATGACGAAAGCAAGTTTGAAGCTTCAGCATTTTCTGAAAAATTGTGGAATGGCACCCTTCAGCTCAGTACCTCTGTTTCAGTGTCTGTTATCGCCTTCTTCAAAAGGTTACCACATACTTTTGATGATACAAACTTTTCATATCATTGTGCTTTTGAGTTGTTTGAAATGTTTATTGTTACTGTTTTTAAATACTGTAAAGGAGTATTCTTTTTATTGTTATTTACTTATTACTTCTGTTGCTGGAAAAGTGGTGAACTTTTTTGATAGTGAACAGAATGAGTAAAAGTTGTTCTGAAGTAGACAATTTCTTACATCAGGGCCCAATTAGGCTAATATATTTTTGGGTTGTTTCAACTTTTGCATAATCTGAATCCATTCATGTTTCATAGTGTTTGTTGGTTGACCATGTGTTAGGATTATATTTCTACTCTGGATTAATGGGGGAACTTTTGATTGAAATGTAGGACTGAGTCATAATCATGAGATCCCACATATTAGCTGTAGTAGAAGTACATAATGTTTTCATCGCAGTATAACCCTCATTGATAATTGAAGTTATATTTATAAAATATACACTTGACTTTTATGTCAAGTGATCAAATAAAAACCAAAATTCGCTCGGGTCTTCACGTTTTGGAACTGCAAAAACTGTTGTTGAAGTTTCACATATATATGCGTGGATGAGCTATTTATTTTGTTTAAAGTGCTAATTGGTAAAATATTTGATCATCGTATATTGTTGTCATAGGATAAGGGAGTTTTGCAATCATAGAATAAAAGAGAGATCGAGACATTATACTTTATCCAACTTAGATTGTCAAATCTTATAAACACTAAAATCCTCCTTAGGTTAGGATGAAGGATGAGGATGAGTCTCGATTTTGAGATGGAAAGGTCCTAAGATTTGTATTGTGAAAGCAAAACTGTATGTTGGTCATCTTCATTTCTTCTGTCTGATAAAAAGAGAAGAAAAACAGGGCTGGGAAGAAATGATGAGTCATGAATTTTTTAATTATTTACTTGGAGACTTTGCTCACCTTTTTTGCATGATCACATTCTACTATTATTGGTCTCATTTCAGCTGTTTTTGCGTGGCTTTGTATTAATTTATTTCAATGAATGTAGTTTAGACATGATTATGATCGGGCTGGGTTAATAAATTTAGCTTTTAATGATTGCCTTTTATTTGTAGTGGAGAGAAGATGCAGGACTTCAACTGGTCTGATTCGGTGGAAGTAAGAGGGAAAGTAAGACTGGAAGCTTTTGAAAAGTATGTGCAAGACCTTCCTCGTTCACGCTCACGTGGACTCATGGTAAGACTAGTTGCCTATCACTGTAGTTATGTCATTATAAATTTTGTGGCACTCCAAATATTGAGGTCTTTGCATGCTGATTATAGAACATTCTAACATGGAATAGTAGCAGAAATTTGAATTTTATGTTTATATTTGTGTATGGGTGATAAATCTATTCCATGACAGAATCAAACACTTAATCTCCATTATTCCGTATAATAGCAGTATAACACGCATCTTTAGACATTTTAACTCTAGCATGGCCAATGAGACGTTTTCTAGGTCTAAAGCTGTGAAATATGAAACACAAGTGGGTAGGTTTTAATATCTTTCATTCTTCAAAATCTTGCATTATGTTTAGATATGATTTTTCATGACTTACATCTGTTGCCAAAGAACAATATTGTCATCTTCACCCTGTCAGTGATCTTTGGCAACCACTTCCATCTCTCGTATGAGGAGTTGCAGATGGTGGCATTTTCTAAAAAAGTAAGATGCACTGAGGGTGATTTGCTGTGTATTTCCTAGGCACAGGCTTCGCGCACAGAGCTGCTGAGAAGTGTGTATTTGGGAATTATTCTGGTCTGTAGCACCTCATCTTCTGCCTCTTGCACCTAAGTATGCCTTGGCCGCCTATGCTATGCCTCTGGAATTCTCCTCACATTGATTTGTTTGAATGATGTCTTGCTTCCCACCCATCACCATATTGGTTGATACTCTTCCCTTCACATATAATGTTATGCTAAATGCATCTACAATATAACCACTTAAGAGGAACTCCCTACAGCCATCAGCCCACTTACATTGTGTTTGAATTACCCCATATAGTTGGGATTAAGGCTTTGACATTGTTCCAGGAGGAGAGATGAAGCAAGAGTAATGGTTTTCTTTTCCTCTATAAGCAAATTCATTGGGGACGTGAAATTATGGAGATGATTTTCTGTTATAATAGAGTAAATCCTTTTAGTGTAAGAAGGATTTTAAAGGATACGTGTCTATTTCTTCCTCTTCCTCCTCTGTTTTCTCACTTTCCCTTCAATGGGCAGAGGGGGGTTTATTATATGTATCAAAGTCTAGTTATATTAGTGTTGCCAATGGGCGGTTCGCATGGAACCAATCATTAAACTTGAACTGAACCAACCTACGCACAAAAATAATCGGTTTGAAAGCCTTCTTGAACTGGTGTAAAACGCAGTCCACTATCATAGATTCTCGGCCACAAACATCATCTTCCAAACTTCACCTCTTCGATAATCCAACTTCTCTGTGGCGAAGGGGAAGAACTATTTTCGAAGGTCATTTGGCTCCTCTACATTAACTTGCCCTTACCCAAATACAAATTCCACGAGATTCAATACAAAACCCCAACAATCCAACATGTGAATTCAGAAATTTCCAAGCCATATTTGAGAAAATAAGAAGAGAGGAAAAAGAGGCTCACCGTTGATATATGTTGTCACTTCTTTACTTTTGTCTCATGGTTTCTCTTGCAAGCAATCATCATTCTCCAATTGCGTGATACGATTGAGATTGAGAGCGGATAGGTGATCACCGCTTCTTCTTTTGTCTCTTGAAGAAAGAGTGAGATTTTAAGATTGAAGACCAAGAATATGAGACAAAGAAAGAGGGAGGTTTGTTCAGGAGAAAGAATGGGAACACAAAGGCAAAAGGAAGAGTGATGAGAGAGAGGAATTGACACTTATAATTGTGACACAATATAAAAATACTGTGTCGGTCACGATCCCGTTAAAGGCTGCAAATTTATTTGTATGGTGTATACATATGGTTTTGCAGCTGTTTCAATTTATATTTTAGCCATGGTAAGCTCAAAAATCTAACAATACAATCGCATTGCATTGATTTATGAGCTATTTTGCACCAGGGATGGGGGCATAGATATATAGGTCATGTTTCAATTTTTTAGTCTATAGTCAAATTTTCTCCTTTTTATTTTAAATTCTTTTGAAAATTAAATAGGCCTTAATCGGACCAACCATGCCTGTATCAGAATTGTTTGGGGCGGCTCTTATTCATGTTCAGTTCAGCAAAATAGCTGAATAAACTCTAGAAACAGGCTGATGGCTACCTCTAGCTATAATTCTGCTTGAACATACAATGCACGTGGTTACAGTCACATTGATGTTTAACAAGAGTGATGCGGTTGTACAGATAAATATCGGTTGAGACCATAAAGTTATTCTTTGAACAGGCCTAAAATATGATATAGAATAGAACATGTTTTTAAAAATTCCATACAGACTTTAGACTATACTTCAGTATCAATGGCAATTGAAAATGGCATGAGATATAAGCAAACAAAATGAACCGTGAAAAGGGGGAGTATGTGTTTGATTGTTGACTATCTTACCCTTGTTAGTTTAAATGCATCTTTTGCATAGGTCAAACAAGCTGTTCGGGGATTTGCGTGAGAGATGTTCCTGGGTTAACATCTACCCCTCATGTACGGAATTATAATTTGTTAGATCTCCACAACTTCACAAAAGTAATAAAGCTGCGGAAAAGATTATTCAACCTTTTGAATATATCTTCCATAGCCCAGAACTGAAATAAAGTGAATTACACTATCCAACAAAAATGTCATTGAAATTATTTGCATGAAATATTCTTTTTGCTATAATTGCTGGAAACCTAATGTCCATGCCCTTCAACTTCAGAGAAGTGAAGTCCTTAATCCATGAAGGAACTAATGAGTGAAGAATCAAGATTGTTATTTTTGAAAATTTGAAACAAATAATTATTTTTTACAAAAAAATAAAAACATAAAAAAAATAAATGACCTTTGGGAAAACTTAATTCCAAAAGTAAGCATCTATGGCTCCAAAGCCAGGTCTGGAGCTTGTTCGCTGTATCTAACAGTGAACACAGGGGAAGGTCAATATAAGTCATTGACATTGTTCCCTGTTATTAACAACGAACAAAAGAAAGTTGTTCCCTACATTCTTCTCTAATCCATTCATAAATGATACTTATTAGCTTATAAGTGGGTATGGGACATGAAAGCTGTTGCTAACTCATTTCCCCTTATTAAGAATACAACTCTTGCGCCCCATTTGTGCACCAACAACTTTGACAACACCACCATCACACAGCACCACTGCCTACCAGCCTTGCTTCGCAGATCACGTAGACCACCCCATCCGAACTTGATAATACATGTATGAATAGTATATGTTAGCACAAACACCAAAAACATTTATAGCACATTTTTTCTACATCGATATCAAAGATGATTAACGGCATGCACGTTTACCTTTATGAAAGTACCATCTAAAGCACTCAAGCAATACTGCAAGTAATATAAGTTGATACATGACTATACTTTGCCACTCTAATTTTGTTATTATGTTCAATTAGCATGTTTTCTTTTTCAACCTCTATCTTCCTCAATCAGTTGAGGGGTCTTTTGCAGTTTTCCCCACCAATTCAATTGTATGTAAGAAGATATCAACCATTTTCTTCACACTCATATTCTTACGATCTTTCGGCCACCAATTCAGACTATTGAACATCAAATTTTATAGGAAAAATTACCGTGAATATTACAACTTTTCGTTAATTTCTTTACAATAATATCAACTATTGATTAACCATGAATAATACCAACTTAGGGTTTTTTTTTTCCTGGATTAATATCAACTTTAGTTTATTAAATAATTTACCAAAATTTTTTGTTATATAATCTCCTATAGTTTGACTTTTTATATGTTAGGTATATTCTAGGAAAACACCCCAAAAGTTGGTATTATTCATGGTTAATCAAAAGTTGGTATTATTGTAGGGAAATAAGTAAAAAGTTGTATTATTTCTGGTAATTTTTCCAGTTTTATAACCTCAATCCATTCTAGTTTGCTCGATACACAGAGTACCACTTCTTTCAATCGTATTACTCAAATGCTCATGTTGAATTTTTTATCATACCGTGAGTAGCTTGATTGACTATTGTCTTGCCACTAACACCAGGTTGATTAACATACTGAATGTATACATCGAAAATAAATTTTGACTTGGTAAAAATTATTTGGATAATTCATCATAGATGTGATCTAATGTTTCCTCAAGATTATAACCATGAGTAGTGTAGTATAATTTATCACCATCATTTAAACTTACATCTGTAGCTATCTCAACCAGCTTAAAATACAACATTCCATATATTACACAATTTTGAAAAATTGACAGTTGACCTCTCACATAAGTTCATTGACCATCTTCTGAAAAAGTACTATCATTAGCTATCTCCACTTATTGTGAACAACTTGTTTATTGCAAGATTTACCTCTAAAGTTTTTACATAATTTAGGTGCTTACGAATAATTGTTAGCTTCCTGATGTAGCCATAATCATCAAACACTAAACACAAAAAAAAAAAAAAAAAAAAACTTACAAATTAGGGTTAAAAAAAACTTGCAAATTAGGGTTAAAAAAACTTTTAAGTAATGGAATAACAAACAATTATACGTATATACGCATACTTGAAGACGATGAAAGAAATGGGAGAATGGATAGGATGTTGTGAGTGTTCGATGGTCTGCAGATATGGAGGAGGAAGAGGAGGCTTGAGGATGACGAAGAAGGCTTCACTGAATTGGTTGAATGAGGTGTTTTGAGGAAGTTTGTATATTCATTCTAATAACAGACTTTTAGTACCTGCCACCCCCCCGATGTTTTTGACAGGGATTTCTCTTATGTAAGTCCCGTCCCTATCCTCAATCCCACCCAACAGACAAAGACATTTTACGAAAACCTTTTATATCCCTCTTAGAAAATTCTCCCTAAGGGCATTGTGATGTTATTCATCGTATCACCTAATTGTTAAATTTTTGAATTGATTTATGGTTTAGAGTGGTGTTTTCGCTACTGTGTGAATGCTAGAATGTATGAAGTAGGCATATTTTGATTGTGTTGAAACATTTTGTGGCTGAAGACGAATCCTGGACCGGGGTAATGGGTATATAAATATAATAATACTACGCAACATGCAGGTGCAAGCCTGCAATCCTTCGTTACATTTTTGGATTTCCTACTGCTTCTTCTCTTGTCTTTGTACTGCAAGGGATGTCTATTGTCATGGTTAAGTTTAGCTTATGTGCTTTGTGTTTCTGAGTGTCAGAACGTAGTAGCTAACATTTTGCTTCCTGCCTTTGATACAAATGTACTGTGTAGTTTACGTTGATGCACCTTTTATTTGTTTCTTGTATCTGTGGCAGTTCTAGCTCGATTGTTTATGATGCTTGCACAAATTAATCAATCCTACATTATATCTATTAAAAACTTGGTAATATGATGATTGATAACTATTCACCCCCTTCTACTGATACTGCAAATATTTGCGAATATTTGCGGATGTGATGAGGTGAATTTAAGCTTCAACTGATACACGAATTCTGAGGGTGTACATAAGATACACTACAAGTCACTGCTCCAATTCTCACAAACAAACCTCAGGGAGAAGACAAAGGACGGTTGAAGTTCATGAAAACCACAATTCTTCTAAAAATACCCAATGCAAATCTCAAAAATAATAGAACAAGATAAGGCTATCTCAATCCCAATTCAAATAGTATAATGGCTGAGGATTAGTTAAAATCCTTCCGATAAGGTCTGATTTCTGCTGTGAATAGATTGGAATTTTGGGTGACATAAGGAGTGATAGGCATAGCAGTGCGTGGGGATATAGTCAGATAATGTGATGAGAAAGCTCTAGTAGTAATCGGAATTGACCGTCAAAACTCGATTGATTTCAGACCTGACTTGTACTTAAGTCATGTCGTTCAACTCGAAAGATCTTACGAGTATACATTACTCGGCTAGATGTGGAAATAAGTATAGAGATCAGAACCATACATATTGAATACAAACTCAAACATACTGGCATATTTCCCCCATAAATCGACTTTCTGATACACTGTTGCAACCAAAACGTGAGTAGTTACAGTGTGCTGCACCGATACATTGAAGGAATAACGTGCGGAATGAACTTTTGAGCAATTCACAGTCGACTCTATTAGTATTAGAGCTCTCAACCATGAGTCTAATTGAAGAGAAACAAATTTAAACCTGATTTGTGATTTAGTGAGTTGTATCTGAAGATACTGATAGGAAACACTTCTAGAATACAACAGATACACAGCAGTATGCTATTTGAAAACAATGTTGGCTCTACAATTGAAGTTGGTATTTGTTTGAACAAGTTCAATATGCACACTAGTATGTTATTTCATGGTTTTGAACTAATTGTTCTTCAGCTAGCTTAGCTTGAGGTTGATGATGAAATTCCAATTTTCACTCATCTGTACCACATGATGCATTTGCAAATTTTGCGATCGTGCAGAATCGCGCTACATGGTCTTCGCTCATCATACTCTAATTACCTGTATAAATTAACCAGACCATGACATCTCCCGACCATTTAAGCTCAGACTTGCCCAGGTGTAAATCAGGTCACGAGCTTTCAAGACCGTGATGAACATTAACTGAACTCGACTAATGTACCAAACACACTGAAAATCTGAGCTCAACTCTTTTATCAAACACATTAAAAGATCGTGGTGTAATGCTAAAGATAGCACCATCTGAAGTATGATAGTTGCATTCTGGGTTAGATGAATGGCTTCCCACAGCATTAGCTTCCCAAAATCGATGCTGGACGTAATAGAAGCTCTTAGTCATCAAGAAATTACTAGAAGTATATTTTTATCGCTAATCAGTGACTGGGTAGAGAAAGATTTAGCTAATGATGATTTATCGAGTTCTTTGATCGCACCCAATGAGGTCCATTTTACCCAATGTGCCTAAAATCGTATATCGGCTACATATATTTTCCGCTTCTCATGTAGTTATGGAGTAACTTATTCCGACATCTATAATCTCTGTTCACATCTATCATGTAGTTGTTTCCCCGACTCCCTATAGGAGAATTATGTGGACTGGAAGGCTCCACAACGAGCAGTTGGAAACAAGGATATTAAAACAAAATGAATACTATGCCTTGAACTGTTTGTATCTTAAGTTAATCGGCTGATGATGATAGTGCTTGCCTAACGTATTGAGGTTTTGTTCTCCTTGAATGGAATTGAATTGAACAAATCTGCGTTCGATGGTTTTGATAGTGCTTTCTATAAAGCTGTATGGGATATGGTGAGTGTTGATATGATGCAAGCTATTAAACATGTTTTCTCTAATGACAAGTTGCTTAGAGCTTGGAATGCTACATCAACCCTTGTTCCTAGGTGAGATGGTAAAATTCTATTGGATTTAAGGCATATTGCATGATACCATGTGTTGTATAACTGCATCTCAAGACTCGTATGTGGAAAACTCGACCTTGCCTTAGATAACATTTGCCAGGATCCCGTCATCTGAAGTTACGAACTCCTAGCACTAATGCAAGGTGGGTTAGTTTGTCTAGAACCAATCCCCTATTCCCAGAGCAAGATTTATTATGTGATTGGCCTTCCATGCAAGACTTAAGACAAAAATAGGTTGAAGACAATTGAGTGTTGTGACTTGTGAATGAAATCAATCCATTATAGATTGACAGTAGTTTCCCCGATGGTGATTATAATGAGACTATTGATGACCTATTTTTCTTATGTGAGTTTGTTGCAATGGTTTGGCCTCTCCAACAAGGAGAATCTGAATCGGCTGATTCGGAGGAGATGGAAGATATCCCCTGCTAAGCGCTAGGACAACAATAGTGTATGCTGCAGCTATTTGGGCAACCTCATTTGGAAGTGTGAGAATGAAGCTATATGGCAAAGCTAAAGTCTGTATTGATTGTGTCCCACACAATGCAGCTCCTAAGGGAGGTTAGATGGAGAGGTCTATGCACAATGAGGAAGAAGATTTAAGATCATTCCTGTTGCTGATTAAAGATGGATTGGTACATTTTAAAGGGAAACAAAATAGACTTTTTTGTTTGAAAATTGGGAATTTTATTCAAAGAAAAATAAAGGGTAATTAGATGAAGTTGACTGCGTGAAAAACTCTATGGGGAAAAGTCATTGACAAACAAATGAGGGCTCCTTTTAACACAAACATATGAGGGCTCCTTTTAACAAAACCATACACCAAAAATATGGATGATGCCACCAAGTACGCCAGGGCTAAAAACACTCAAGTATAGCCACCAAAAACAAAGACTTAATAACTTGGCCCAAAACTAACAAAGTGACCTAATGGGCAACACCATTTAAAGCAAAACAAGAGATCGCCAACAAGCTATGTTACCACCCTCGAAGTCCTTAGCCACAAAACGCCGTCAAACCCTCAACACGTGGAGGCGGACTGACACCAAACTCTCCCTCAACACGTGGAGGTGGACTGAACACCAAACTCTTAATGGGGAAAGCACAATGCGGTGCACACAAACTCAATCGGAAGGTAACAAAGCAAAGGGCTCTTAAGCCCCGAGTCATCGAGTCAAAAATAGGAGTGGACCATATCACCACCATGACTCAAGAAAAGTCAAAAGGGACGGTAAACACCATCAATCTTCATTTGGTGTAGATGGTTTACACAAACTCAACTGAAGAAGAAATGGGCCAAGGGGTTGCCTACAGCTCAAATTCACCTACCCCTTGTGAACACATGTCGAAATAGAGCCACCAAGACTATCGCCACACAACGTCACTAAACCACCATACTTCCCTTGAAAAGCATCATGCACCACCCTATCAATCTTCCTAATAAAACATCACTCTATTAAATACCCTTTTGGTTTGAGATCAATAAGAAGCACCACCACACCACCCAAAACATCCATTCCTTTCCACCATTGTTGCGACTAAACAACTTAGCGCCTGAAAATTGCGACCATCAACTGGAAAAGACACACCTAAATGCAAAACCAGCCACCGTCACTAATTCATGACACACCAAAAACAATAAAATCTAAACGAACTGAATCCTGCCCCACCCGAAACGACATCACCCAAAACAGTGGGTAAAATCAAAGTAAGCACCATCAAACCAAAGAACCACCATGGTCGTCCTAACCCCAAAAGTCGTCGACAAAAGTAACCTCCAAAAATACACCAAAATTAGAACAAAAAGCAACCCCAAAAGAGAGCAGTTGTCGAAAGCCAAAGGAACCCTAGTAGAACACACAAAACTCCAGATCTGAACCACGACCAAAAGCGCCAGTAACCTATCGCTCACTCAACAACACCGAGCCATCCTGTCACCTAAAAACCACCATGTGTTATCACAACTTAAATCTGCAGGCGTTTGAACAACAACACCAAAAACTCTAAACCTATGGGAGCCAAAAGACACCCAAACCCACAAACACCAACTGAAACCCATAGTAAAACCTAAACCACGAACATACGAACCAGAGGAAGAGAGGACAAGAGAAGGGAGGGGAGGAGGGAGGGCGACGCTAGCTTGCACGAGGCCCGCAAAGGGTGAGGAAAACCTAAACCCTAAGGGAACCTTTCTCTCTAGAAACCACTCTTTACATTTTTTATATATATAGATATAGATGTAAGATAATTCCTATTGCTGATATGTTAACAACACAATGACTAGTATTGTTTATGCTAGCTTTTGTTTGTATCCTTGGGTTAGGGAGGGGATTTTTCCTAAAAGATTTGTCTCCCAAGAAAATTGCCATTGTTCTTTGGCTCAAGGAAATCCCCTTCATTCTAAATAGATTGGTAATGCTCAAATTTCCAAACCTCCTTTCACTTAGATTTCCAATTTAATGTGGTTTTATTATCAACTCATGTAAGTCACATGTCGGTTTATTTTCAACAAATAAGAGCCTTGAATTTGATTAGAGAATCATCAATAGGTGTTAGCGAATGGACAATAGGTAGTATTATTAATGTCGATGTATCCTAAAATTAGAAGGTATATTTGTAAAGGTATTTATGAAACTATAATGCATAACGCTTAGTTTCCCTTTTCTCGAGGCAATTGCCTGTTAATGGTTTCTATTCTTGGAGTCAAAGATTATATCTTTTGAGTTCAGATTATAATCCATCTTAAGAAATTGACTCATTATATTATGTGTACGACTAACATATGTGAAGTTGCAAATGATGTTTTCTATCATAAGTCAAACAGTTTCAACCTCTATTTGTACAACGGTAAAGTTGCGTACGTTGAACACCCTCAAGCCGCATAGGTGGGGAGTCTAGCATATTTTCTTTTCTGAAAGATAATTGAATTTTCATTCAGGTGATGTCACTTTTTTGGAAGGAAGGCTCAGCTGATGCTGGAAATGAAGGCATGAAGGAGGTAACATTTGCTTGTTAAGTACATCTTATTAGGGAAATCATAATTGATATGAATTGACAAGTTACTACTTTCTTTTCTGATAACAGATTGCCAAAAAATATAAAGACGGAAAAAGGGTCGGATTTGTGAAGCTGTCTACCGATGTTGATATGTACGTCTGCCCTCATAGCGATGCAGTAATCACTATTCTGGCAAAACATGGCTACTTCAAGGGAATGACGGCTATTAAAGATCGAAGTGAACCTCTTATTGGATGTGTAGTCTGGAAGAAAAGCTTAATTTCTGCTCCTACCAAGAAAGTTTCTGGAGAAGCTTTAACAGCTGAGAAAAATCGGACACCTGTTGGAGGTGTAGAAAATAATAGAGGAGACAAGAGCCCGGAGTTTTCACCCTCCCCGCAAATCGGCCAACCAAAGCAATCGTCAGTTGCGCCAAGTTATTTAAACTCGGTCAGCAGTACCGAGCTAATGACTCAAGCGGAAGCTAACAATGAGCTATCTGCTGATTTTTCTGATGAAGATGACCTGCCTGAATTTGATTTTACAGATGCAATTCCTCCGACTTCAGTGAACAAAACTTCAGAGGTCGGGGCAGTCGAATCCTCAGCCATTGAAGTGCAACAAATTTCTGAAGCACATAAACCAACAGTGGATACCCAAGGAACAGCCTCGAAAATTTTGGGGCAGCATTCTGAAGTAATGTTACCAATCTTGCCTACTCAGGAGCAAAAACCTATAGAGAAGGATGCAGCCAGTTTGAACACGAAAAATCTTTTCGATGATGATGATATTCCTGAGTGGTGCCCGCCAGATCTCGTGAATATCGCGAGGGAAGAGACAACAAAAAGGACAGAAGTGTCATTTTCTTTACTGAAACCCAATGCTCAAGGGTCAGGTTTTGCAGATTTAACTTCTGGGTTTTTGCTTCCTCCACCACCGCCTCCGCCTCCACTGACCCGAATGCAATTTCAAGGCAGAAACAGTTTCACACAAGAAAATGCAGCCGCTGTACCATCCCAGATGCAGTTTAAGGAGAAAGATTATTCTTCTGTTCCTCAAGTTCTCCCACCTCCTCCCCCTTTGACCCCAATGCAAATTCAAAGAATTCATCATCTGTCTGCTCCGCAACCCCCTAACTTTGCTGCAAAAGGCTGCACACCTGAAACTCCAGCTGCTACAACGACCCAAATCTCGTTCAAAGAAAGAGATTATCCTAATGCTCCCCCACCTCCAGCTTGTAACCCAGCCGGTAATAATTTCATGCATCGAGATCCACCTGCTAATAATGTTATGCAGCAAAGTCAAGCTACTAATAATCTCATGCTGCAAAGTCCAGCTGCTAATAATTTTATGCCTCAGACTTCAGTTGATTCTGTGCATCAGAGTCCGTTCAATTCTGTGCATCAGAGTCCAGCTGCTCAGTTGCGGTTCAGCGACCAAAGTCCAGTTACTATATCATCCCAAATCCTATTCAAAGAGAGAGGCTACACTTCTGAATCTTGTCGTCCCCCTCATAGTGGTGATAACCGTGCTGTGAGTAATTTTACGCATCAAATTTCAGCTGCTCGATCAGCCCAAATGCATTTTGAAGAAACAAAC
The DNA here is from genome assembly GCA_019425755.1 of Amaranthus cruentus. Lineage (NCBI taxonomy): Eukaryota > Viridiplantae > Streptophyta > Magnoliopsida > Caryophyllales > Amaranthaceae > Amaranthus > Amaranthus cruentus. The sequence goes on from CM033459.1 coordinate 20,283,433, forward strand.
TATTCTCCTACCCCTCGTCCTCCTACACCATTCATCAATGAGCCTGCTAATGATAATGGTCAAATCCATTCAAATCCAGCCGTTCCTCCAGGTTTTGCTCCGAACCCTTCTGTCAGGCCTTGTTATGATCAGTCTAGTATGAAGAATTCTACCCGTCCTTCGTCTTGGACTACAAGGCAATGACTAAGAGGAGAATGATTATGGTTTAAGCTGAGAGACAGAAATTAAAAATGGTGTAAATTAGTGAAATTTTACTGACAGTTCGGTTTCTTTAGAATTAATCTTTTGCCTTGATGCTAATTTTAAATTTCTGGATATGCCACCATCTGATCTCTGTTATAATTTAATTGCATTAATTGGAACTGATTGGCAAAAATGATTAGACGGATTCCTCATCACCTTGAATTACCCGTTTTTCTCAGGAAAAAAAGAACGTTTCCTGCGAGTTGCGAGCAAGTGAGCTTCAATTCAGTTCGAGTCGTTCATCTCACCGTGAGACAGCCTCACTTGAGAATTTGTGTAACTTTTTTACTAGTTGTTTTACCCATTAAATATTCGATAAATATAAGTTATTTTGATCGTTGATTGTTGATTTTTATCAAAAAAATTACACACAAAGACAAATCAATAAAAAAAACTATTTGAAACTGTCTTTGGTTTTGGCTTTATATAGTTTTCCACTAAAATACCATTTTTTAAACTTTTCTTTGGTTGTTTGCTCAACCAATAAACAAAAACACAAAAACTAATTTAATACAACCAAAAAGTCATTGTCAAACGCATCTTAACCACAACCAATGGTCTAAATAAATAAAAGGGACTTGCAGTTTAAATATACCGCGAATATTATACGAAATTGTGAAGAAGCCAGAAAAAAATATTACTGCTTTACAAGTCAAAGTCTAATTGGAAATGGAAGTTGTATAGTTATCTTGGGAACCAAATTGTTTGACGCGCCAGATTCTTCAATATTGTTTAATTATTTCTTTTTAAAAAAATAAAAAATACGGGGTGACTCATATAGAACTCTTTTTTAGATACGGTATCAAGTAAGAGTCCGTACATTATTTAATTTTCCCACATTCCTTAAATATTGATAATTACTTAAAATTATTAATATTTTATTTCTTAATTTTTCAATTCTTTAAATTTCTACACTTTTATATTATTTTCCATCATCCTATTCTTTTTTTATTCTCTTAGAGATGAAAATTTAATTTATAGCAAATTAATTTAATTATCAAGGGGCCTAAATTTAGAAATTTATAAAAAATACATCTATTCTTGCTAATATTCACGTAATATTCTAAAGATAATGTAAATATACTACATCTATTCTTACACTAACCACAACCAATGGTCTAAATAAAAGAGACTTGCGGTTTGAATAATGATAAATTAAAAAAAAAACTAATATTTTTTTAATTTGATGGCGGAAAAACAGCACCCAACAGTAGTGGCCAGAATTTACCGGATAAGTGTCACGTTCTTACTTACGAGGACAAGGAAGGAGATTGGATGATGGTTGGGGACGTTCCTTGGGAGTAAGTTCTTATACATTCATCATAATTAGTTTATAATTTCTGTCTTTTTGCTAATTTAATTAAATATATACTTCTTCCGTCCCTTCTATATTAGTCCGATCCATGGTGTTAAAACACGTTCGCGGGCGCGATAACGGTCACGATCGCGGATCGCGGGAACGAACAACTAGTATCTTGAGAGACGGTTTCTTAAGTCCAGCCCATTTAAGTTTAATGCCTACTTACCGTATTTTAATGCCTATTTATATTACCCTTAATTCTTACATACCGTATCCATATTGTATACTGTCAATATCTTAAATGTCTACTCACATTTTTCTAATAACTACTTATAATACTCCCTCCGTTCCCTATTGATGTTCCCATTGGGAATGTTCACGGGAATTAAGAAAAGTGGAATCTTTTACATAGTGGAGATATTATTTTATTGAATAATAAATTTAATGGAGGAAAAGTGGGGACCACAAATATTAAAAAAAGTATTTAAAGAAAGTTAGTGGAAAAAATATGGGGACCACAACTAATTAAAAAATGTTTTTATAAAGTTAGTGGAAAATTGATGCGGGGACCATAAGGATTATAAAAATGTTAAAATGGAGTTAGTGGAAGATATGTGGGGATCATAATCATTATTAAAATATTAAAATTGAAGATGGGTGAGATTATTTTTGTCCAAAATTTGTGATATAAATGGAAACATTCTTTATGGGAACAACAATTGAAACACCCAAAATGGAAAGTGAGAACTTCTTTAAGGAACGGAGGGAGTATTTAAAAAAATATAAAATGGGTCTGCTCAGTTTGAGATAGTCTCTCAAAAGACCGTCTCTGACAAGAATTTGAGTTTGATAGTAGGAAATTGTGAAGAAGCCAGAAAAGAAGATGCAAGTAAAAGTCTTCACTAGTTTACAAGTCAAAGTCTAAGTTTGCAACCTGACATTTATTTCATTTACAAAGACTTTGTTGAAGGCCGTCAATGGCTTCTATATATATATATGTAACAAATTAACAATACATTTCACTTCCATTATTACTCTAAAGTAATGTCTAAATACAATGTGTTATTACTTTCATCATTCTGTTTTGTTATCTACTATTTATTGGTTCTAACTCACTCTTTACCTACTCCCTTGCAACCGTTATGCCACGATCAAGAGAAGTTAGCATTGCTTCGTTTCAAGCAAAGCTTTCTTATTGATTGTTCCGCTTCTTCATCATCCAACTCGCCCACCTCTACATATACACAGGTGACTAGGGTACTAGTCGAAAATACTAAACTTTCAAAAAATGATCATTTCCCGAATGGGAGTATTCGTGTTGATAATGATTGTTGTATGTGGGACTATGTCAAGTGCGATGAAAAGACAGGTCATGTGATCGGTCTCAACTTGAGGAATAGATGCCTTTACGGTACCTTCCCTCGCAATAACACACTCTTTAGCCTTGTTCATCTTCGTGAGCTCGATCTTTCTTATAATCACTTCAACTATTCTCAAATCCCATCAACCATTAACCGTCTTTCTAAGTTAACGAAACTCAATCTCTCCCATTCCTTTCTCCAAGGTGAAATTCCAATCGAAATTTCAACATTGTCTAACCTCTCGCTTCTTGATCTTTCTAATAACTTCGCTTTGGAACTTCAAAATGATCATGGTTTCGATAAGTTGGTTGCTAATTTAACTCGCTTAACTCGACTCCATCTTGATTATGTCGATATGTCTTCCGCCTCGCTAATTAGCCTAAGCAATCTAACTTCTTTAAAAACTCTTTCTTTAAGTCATTGCAACCTATATGGTGAATTCCCTAGAGGTGTTTTTCGACTACCATATCTTGAGGAACTCAATTTACCGGCCAATCTCAACCTAGAAGGAACGTTACCCAAATTCCCTATAAATAGTCCTCTCAAAATCTTGAATCTTAGAGAAACATCCTTTTATGGTGAAATAACCACATCCATTGGAAACCTTGGCAACTTAGTTAAGTTGAATCTTTATGACACTAGTTTCACCGGATCAGTCCCCTCTTCGTTAGGTAACTTGACGAAGCTCACCGAGCTGGATCTTTTGTGTTACTTCGAGGGGGAATTTCCGTTATCCATCACAAATCTCACACAACTCACTACATTAAATCTTTATGATCTAAGTATCAGCCCTGAAATAATGAATTCCTGGTTGCTGACGCTGAGTAAACTCGAGCAGCTAACACTTAACAACATTAGTTTATCCGGTGCAATGCCGCCTGCTCTAGCGAACCTCACAAAACTCACTCAGCTTGATCTTACTTCAAACCAACTCACTGGTCCTTTGCCACTTTGGCTGACAAATCTAACAAAACTAGAATGGTTAGGCTTATATGGCAATCAGTTTCAAGATCCGATTATACCCGATTGGTTTTCTCGGCTTATTAGTCTTGAAACGCTCATTATGTCTTATGGATCGGGTGCCAAGTTAGACACATTACTGAAACTACCAAGTCTTTCATCTTTGGTTTTGGAAGGTGTCAATCTCATAACTTCTCCCAATTCAAGCCGAAATTCTTCCTATGCCAAATTCGTTACCCTACGTCTCATGTCCTGCAACCTGACTGAATTTCCTCCATTCTTGAATCATCAAGATGAGTTGCAAATGCTAGATCTTAAAGGAAATCATATTACAGGCAATATACCACAATGGTTTGTGAACACAACTTCTGAGAGTCTCTTGGAAATCGACCTAAACGACAATACTTTAACCGGTTTTCAAGAACCTCAAAATTTCCTCCCATGGAATAATTTGCAAGCCTTGTATATCCAAAATAACAAACTGCAAGGCCAAGTTCTTACTCCACCGAATTCCTTGCAAATTTATCGAATCTCTAAGAATCAGTTCACCGGAAGGATTCCAAAGAATATATGCAAGGGAAGCTCTCTTATAAACTTGGATCTCTCAATGAACAATCTTAGTGGTGAAATCCCCAGCTGTATCGGTACTGAGCTTCGTGCTTTGCAAGTCTTAGATCTCTCCCGGAACAACCTTAGTGGTCGAATCTCCCCGTCTTTCTGTACTCAGCCCGGTTCTTCTTTGCAAGTCTTAGATATCTCTGAGAATAGCCTTAGTGGTGAAATCCCCACATGTATGGCTACACATCTTAGTGCTTCTTTGCAAGTTCTGAATTTGTTAGGCAATCATTTTCATGGAATCATTCCGAAACCTTTTGCAAGATCCTGCAACTTGAAGATGATCAATTTAAGCAAAAATCAACTAGAAGGTAAGTTACCCAAGTCATTAACTCATTGTGAAGCCCTTGAAATCCTTGATGTTGGCACAAATATCCTTAATGACACTTTCCCATCATGGTTAGGAGGCCTCCCTAACTTGCATGCTCTTGTCTTGAGGCATAACTACTTTCACGGTAGTATCATTGCGCCTCACGGGTTTGCTCATCATTTTAGAAGCTTGCGGATAATCGACCTCTCGAGTAATTTTCATACGGGTAGTTTGCCATCTTCATACCATTGGCCTGCAATGAGAGATCCTGTTGAAGATCAGTCGGATTCATCTGAATCGGCGTTTGAGATATATATTTCAGTTGGTAATACAATATATACTATGGAGCTGTCTAACTTGTATGTGATCACCTTAACCAATAAAGGCAGCGAAATATTATTCCCGAGGATACTGAATGTGTTTCGAGTGATTGATTTCTCGAACAACAACTTCACTGGTGGAATTCCGAATTTTCTAGGAAATTTAAAGGGACTTCAGGGACTTAATTTGTCGAACAATCATCTTATTGGTGATATTCCATCGTCTCTAGCCAACATTACAGGGCTCGAGGCAATGGACCTTTCTCAGAATATGCTCTCCGGAGAGATCCCTCAGCAGTTGACACAGTTAACATTTCTCGAGATCTTTAATGTCTCGCATAATCATCTTATGGGAGCAATACCGAAAGGAAGCCAGTTTAATACATTTGATAATAGTTCATTTGTTGGGAACTCGGGGCTTTGTGGGGGTTCATTGAGCATGGAGTGCAACACAGACTCCTTACAGCCATATTCACCAACGTCGCAGACTAGTGATGAGACTGAAGACTCTGAGCTGATTGATTGGATTGTTCGTTCACTGGGTTGCGCAAGTGGGTTCATAGTTGGAATGATAATCTGTAAACTCTACATAACTGATAGGTATCATGATTGGTTTATGGAGACTTTCAAAAGGAGGAGGAAGCCCAGGACAAGGGCTAGAAGATAGGCACCAAGAATATATTCCTCACAAATTATTAACTTGTAGATCAGTTAGTAGTTTTTATCAACAACTGGGTTTTCAGCTATATGTGCTAGACTGTCCATTGTTTTATAATTGTACTATAATTGTATGTATTTATCTCTTTTCTTCTTTTTTTCCCCTCATGGTTGCTTATAAAAGTAGCTTTTGCTCAGACTTGTGTTCATCCGGGTTATTCGTTGATTTCGGGTCGGATGTTTTATAATGCTATAATCTTAAATTCAATTTGAAGTTGGGTCAATGTATGATACGATTACTAGGTTCAAACACCTATATTCACTGCCGATTTGGTTGTTTGTTCAAAAATCAATCGTAGTGCAAAAACATGGTTTCAGTCGCGTTAATGGTCGTAAAAAGATTTCGTAATGTGAATGGTTTTGCGATTGTCTGTAGGGATGGCAATGGTTTGGACTCGTATCGGATTATATATGTTCCAACTTTGCTCCGAATAAAAGTCATGGCATCGGAGGATGAACAAAGGTTGGTAATAATCAGGATTTGCTATTAATATGCGTTATGCACCCCTTGGTAGTGCTCATTGCTCAAGGTCTATGGCAGAAGCAGCAATTGTGCTCTTTGCTATCAAAAGCCTTGCAAATCCTAATGGTATTTTCTCTTCGTTCATCATCCAAAGGCCAAAGCCTGTTCATGAATCTAACGGTACATGTAACAGTAAGGATGGTCATGAATCCAGGATCTTATTAAACTCATCCCCAGACCTACCCCAATTTTTATGGTCTGGGTACAACATTTATGACCTCAGATCCAGGTCCAAACAAAATAAATGGGTCTTGGTTTGGATCTAAAACCTTCCAACCAGACCCATTTAAGACCTAGACCAGCTAAGCATGTCCCAAACCTGTTAGATACGCGCTAAACCCGACCTATTATATAATCCAAAATCATTTTTAAATTCGATCTAAACCTATTTTTATATTTAATATACTCATATAGAACTCATAAACCCATTTTAGTACTTATAAAGCCCTTTAAATGTAAAAAAGTTTAAGTATGAATAAATAAATTAAGACCAATTAGGACCCTATATCCATCAAACCCAACGGGTCTGAGTACGGATTCAAAATTTTCATAACCTAAGGGTCTGTGTCCGAGTCTTGGTTAACCAAAAATTAATGGGTTTGGGTCCGAGTTCAGCTGGACCCGACCTATGACCATCGCAAGAGCTATTGTTGTCTCAGCTATCATCCACAACTCTGATATCAAGTTCAGCTGAGCTCAAATAAAACCAAGAACTGGCAAACCAGCATCAGTTCAGCAGTTCATATGAAAAAAGGCAAAAAAATATATACACATCAGACCCAAACAAAGCATACCATCAGCATAAAGAGGCGTGGGATGTGTTCATCTTTGATTCATATAAACACGGATATTTCGCAGAACAATATTCGAAGCGACCAACTGAATGAAAGAAAAAATAAAAAGTAGGACGAAAGACTTCACAAGGATCCAGTTGTTTAGCACATATCAAGGATCAAAATCATCGACTGTAAGCCAACCAGTCGAGTCCTCACCCTCGGAATCTCGTTCTCTCAAACTAGATTGACCTTTTACTTGGCTGCCTCTAGCTTTGACAATACTATTCAATTGAACCCACTCATTGGATCCTTCAGGCGAAGAAGTTGCCGTTAGCTGAGATGGCCTTGAGCTTGATTGTCTATTAGGGAGATCGCTATCCTCATCTTCAAGATCACTGAACGAGACATCGTCTTCAATTTGAATTTCCTTAAGGGTACCAGCTGAAGTACCTGTAATAACACGCTTTTCTTCCCAGCTATTACTTGGTCCATGCTCTTTAAGTGCGAGACCCACGATATCACTTTCGGGCTTAGCATCGCTTTTTACACTTCTCAAAGCAGTTGAAACCTCTGATATCCGTACATTTTCGAGAGATGGGTTATTGATTATTGGCTTGTCATGAACTTCACTGTCCGAGTCAGAAGTTGGATTCTCAGAATTGATTTCCTCGTTCTTCTTGGCTCGAAGCATCTTCAGCAATGTCTCTCTTGCTTCAACAGTCTGCAGAAAAAGTTGGAATTATCACAAAATTTAGATAAAACTTGTCATTAGGTGAAATATAGAAAGCTCTCCATGCAACACATTATGCAAAAAATTATATTCTTTTTTTTTTTTGAAAAGATGATATTCTATTCTCAATTATACTTGATTGAGAAGTTTTCCATCAACTCGTTTTGGGTGGTATTGATTGGAAACAGCAGTGGCGGATCTAGCAGGAATAATTGTTCGAACCAGAATAAGAAAATTTTAAGAGTGATGATCAAATGATCAATTTTTGAAGACATTTATGCAGATTTTTCAAAATTTGTAAGGAAAATTTTCAAATTTAGCTAGTTTAAATGGAATCGTTAGCAGATTTTTGTAAAGCTAAAACAAGCCTAGAGGGAGTAAGCATTGCCATGGATTTTCCTTTTTTTTTCTTTTCCAACACTACTAATCACAAACATTACCATAACCACCAAGTTTACAATTCACTTCCTACCAAGAAAAAGTAAGCGTCATATACATGATTAGAGCGCAAACAGAAGAAAGATAAACCGAAAATCGAAAAGGAAGATATTGTCATTTGTAAATCCATGATGCAAAGGAAAAGTAGAGCCATACAATATTTCACAATCAAACATTCTCCTTTGTTCCCTGAGTTTGCTACTTACGGGATTGACACGAATTAAAGAAATTAGTCTAGACTATTTCCATAAAAGGAAGTATAGAAAACTTAACGGGACAAAAAAAATGTGAGTTGTAGCAAACTTGGAGGAAAACAGACGAGGGATAAATTAATAGATATTTTCCCACCCATATTTAAAAATGAAGTGCAAATCTTACCTCAAGAGTAGAAAGAAGTTCCGAGTCCTCCTCATTTAACCTAGGAAGCAATAAAATAAAATATATCATCCAGAACTTCTTCTCATTCATGTGACTGCTAATTCTGTTTTTGAGATCAGCAAGACTTGGAACCAGCTGCTCGATTATTGAGGCATGCTCATATTGAACTTCAGAGATATTTAAGTCTGCAAAATAAAATTAAAAAAAAAATTGATGTCTGAATAGTGATCATTTGCAATAGAAGGAAAAAAAATTCACCAAGTAGGAAGTAAATTTTGATGTACGTGGATTGCAAATTTATCAATAAAAAGGCAAAGTGAAGATTTGACGGAAAAATAATTACAAGACTTCCATCGGTTAAACTTAAAGCAAGATAGCTCATTTCGAGATTAACATGGTGCATTTAAAATAAGTAATATTGTTGATTCACCAGAAGATGGAAAACATATGCTCCATACTATGTTTGCTCATTTGCTCATTTCGAGACGAAGAAAGAATTATGCGAGAGTGCGAGTTGGTATGCTGGGCAAGTTATAAAGTCTAGCGTTTTATTGGTTAAAGTCATCCTATATCGTCCAAAACCTTTAGAAATAGATCTTTTTATCCTTTTATCACCATAAAAGATCATAAAAGAGTTTAAAAGCCAATGTAGGAGTATCGTATGGACCCATGGTGTTGCCTTCTGTAAGAGCACTTGTATAATGGGAAAAATACGTCTAGCAAAGGTCGCAGGAGAGTTGAACCTCAAACGGATAGAATTATGGAATGTAGCTGCTTTTGAAAATATATCGTGGGAACTCGTACTATGTGAAGAATACTAGTGTACTAAGTATCTACCGTACTTCATAAATGCGATCACCGCAGTAACCATAGTGCGAAAATGTGATTAATGTGACAGTCGCAGTAAGAGTCACAATACGAATTTACGGTCAATGCAGATGGTTTCCGGTTGTCGAGGCTTATATATCTGTCAAGGTATGTAAAAAAAAATTTACAATGCAGTCGTGATACGGTGAAGCTGACGATATGCATAATGCTAACTGCTCCTAAGAATATCTCTTGGATGGTTAGAAAAATTTTTGGGCGTATGAAGTATGAAGTGTATATAGACACTAACAAGATCAGCCATATGTATAATCTTCTTCAAACTTTTCTAAAAGTTTTCTGATGGAGAATCATTTGCAATTCTGAAAGTTTTTCCTCCTTAACTGCTCATACACTTCAAAAAAATTTCTATTGAAGCCAAGTCCACTATCCGAAAACAATGACATAGACTTCAGCTCATTGCGTAAACCACAACTTGATGAATAACAGTCAGGATCTACTCTTCTTTCCTTCTCTAATCTTTTAAGTTAAATCACCAGAAAGATGTTGATCTTACATACAATGCCTTTTAGTTTCAAGTATTTATTTCTAAAATATCCATGAAAGCACCTTTCCCTACTCCTCAAAACCAACAGGCAAAACCCTCATTTATAAATCACTCGTGCAATGTTTTCCTAACCGATTTAACCAGTATCTTCATGAATACCAAATCCCATTAATAGCAAATTACTTTTACGATAGTACATCCTCCTTCACCTACACTTAATTCAAAACATTTTTAGCAGTGACTAGTGAGTTTATCTGAACAAAACTACCAACGTCCAACACGGCAACACACAATAACAAGTGAGAATTACAAAAGAGTATCGCCTAACATACAAAGATTTGGAAAGAAAATCGAGCTAAGTGGTTGGCAAAGCTGCCACAATTAGCATGTTCGACTTTATAGAAAAAGAGCCATGAGCGACTAAACAGGGCCTCGTTATTTTAAGGTTCTAAAATTTTTTAATATATCTTACTCTATATTAAACATTGTAATATTGTAACCAATAAGAGCAACTAGTTTATCAATTGTCACTTTAAAAAAAGCCACTTGCACATTTGTATCTTAAAGCTCATATATTAGTTTCATTCAAGGTCCCTAAACACAATTAGCTAGCTGCTGTCGTTTTTCATCACGATGAAAGGATATTAAACCACAAAAAGCATGAAAGATCTAAGGCATTACAATAAAACAACCAAAACCAAACTTCTAGAATTTAGCACTAAACTAGTGCTTCAAATTCCATGTACTTCATAAAGAATCGAACTTCTAAAACATGATCCACCTGAAATGATCACTATGCTCAAACACCACAATTTCAAAACCATGTTGCTGTTATTGTAAAGTGATCACCCAAGATTGCCCCACAAAGGAGCAAGAATACAATATTAATCCTCTGTAAGCAGGCTAATCAAAACACACTAAACTCCAAGAAATTCAAGTTAATTCTAATGAAGATCACAAAGAATGACATTTCATCAAAAACTAGTATATAGTACTCCCTCTTATTCAGCCTAAATGTCCCATTTAGTTTTTCACACTTGCCGGCAACATTTTAACCCTTAATATGTCAAATTATTCTTAATTAAAAATTACTTGTATTGAGACGAATCAAACAAGAACCCACGTAAAAATACAAATTAAGAGTGATGAGTGAATATTGCTAAAAAATATGGGACATTTAGGCTGAATAGGAGGTAGTATATGATATACTCAACCAGCCAAACGAAGATGAAAAATTCATCATAATCTAGAAGTATAATGTACTCAATCACCCATACTTAAACACTAAAGTCATTAACAATAAAAGCAAAAAATCCAACAACAATCCATTCAAAGGACATTACAAAATCACCCCCAAAGCTTCACCAAATGCAAAGTAAACCCCAAATATTAAAATTAAGATCACAAAATTACCCACTAAAGAAAACCAAAACCCCAAGTGAGTATCTCAATTCAACAATTAACCATCTCATATTACACTATAAAAACATCATTAATCCCAACACCATTAAAAAAAGGCAACAACTTTATAGTGAATACATTACCATAATCATCAAGTGACAATGGAAATTCAGTCCAAAGTTCAGGGCGGTTAGAAATCTGTTGAGCAAACTGAATTACTCCATCATTAATGCCAACACCATCATCATCATCATTATCATCATCATCATCATCATCATCATCATCATTTCGATCATCATCGCCATCATCATTCTTTTTAATCATAATACTACCCATATTTCTATTCACAAAATCAACATCATTTTCATCATTAAATTGAAGAAAATTGGAAGCAAGTTTAGAAATTTCAGAAACTGCCCTATTACTAGAAATAAGAGAAAGGGAAGATTTAAAGGTCCCCTTGATTTCTTCCAAATCATTTCTAATACCCTCAAATGTTCTAGAAGATTCACCGGAATTTGAAGTAGTTTCTGGTGATATAAAGCTGATTAATTGTCTCCCAATTGCTGATAAATCTTCTTTAACTCCAATGGTAGGAGAAATTGGATTATTTGGTGAATTTTCTTGTTCTTCATCATCAAAAAGTTGAAGGGATTTAAAGGGGTTTGTAAGCCAAGACATTTATGATTAATTATAGTTCAAATTGTGAAATTGGTAGCAAAGATGATTCAATATTTGGGATTCACATGAATATATATATGAAATTTTTAGAAAAGAAAGGAGATTAGGGGAGTTATTAATTATGGGGAGAAGATGATGATGAAGGGAATTTCTAGGATGTAACCATGTGAGAAATTTTCTTTTGGTTTAAGGAGAGTACTTCTTTTTGGGTTGTATTTTACTTTTTTTTGTGTGTTTTTGGATAGTAAAGCTTGCCTAGAATTAACCAATTTGCAGACTTCTTGCGAGTTGTTAGCTTTTTATTTATTAGATTTAGATTTGGTATTGTTAATTTGTTATTATAATAGAAAGCAATAAACAATATTTATTTAAGATGTTTGAATACCACTTTCTTTTCGTATATGACGGGTTAATGATCTCAACCAAATGCATTTTGTACTAGCTTCATAAAGTGCAATTAGTTCAGCATGATTTGATGAAGTGACTGTCAATGTTTGCTTAGTAAATTTCCAAGATATCGATGTATTTCGTAAACTAAAAAGATAGTCAGTTTGAGACTTTGCTTTGCTTGAATTGGATAAGTATCTCGCGTCGGCAAATCCAACAAAAACAGAACTTTCATTTCTTGGATAAAATAGCCCCAAGTATGTTGTTCCACGTATATTACGAAGTAAGTGTTTTACTTCATTCCAAAGTCTTCTTGTAGGTTGAGTGTTGTATCTTGCTAGCAAATTTACTGAGAATGCAATATCTGGTCTTGTGTTGGTAGCCAGATACATTAGTGCTCCAATTGCACTCAAGTAAGGTACCTCAGGACCAAGTACTTCTTCCTCTTCTCAAAGACGAAATGGATCTTCGTTAATCTTTAGAGATCACACAATCATAGGTGAACCCAATGGGTGTGCTTTGTCCATGTAGAATCTGTTTAATATTTTCTCAGAAAAATTTGATTGATGAACAAGTATTCCATCATTTAGATGTTCAATTTGTAAACCAAGACAAAATTTTGTTATTCCAAGATCTTTCATCTCGAATTCCTTTATCATATAATTTGCGGTTTCTTCAATTTCACTGGGTGTTCCTATGATATTTAAGTCGTCAACATATAATGCAATTATAACAAATCGATTTTTTATTTGTTTGATGATGACACATGGACAAATTCGATCATTTTTATAACATTTGTTCATAAGGTATTCACTTAAACGGTTATACCACATCCTTTTGGATTTTTGCCAAAAAATCCCCTTTTTTTTATAAAAAAAAAGATTTGAGTTTTGACTTGATATTTTGGGTAGTTAAAGTCCCCGGGTTTTTCATAAAAAACATATATAAACTTATTATATATATATATATATATATATATATTATTAAAAAAAAAAAATATAAAAAAACCCCTTATTAAAAATTAATCTTATATATTTTTATATATATATATATATATTATATATATATATATTTTTTAAAATATATAAAAAATTTAATATATCATCATCTTTCTCCCTTTCATCCGGTAGCAAAAAAAACAAAAACCAATAAGCCTCAAAAAAAAGAAAAAGGGCTAAAAAAAAGGCAAACTCATCGTAAAAGGGGGGAAAAAAGGAGTCCCCCTGGGAGGATAAAAGATAAAGATTACAACATTTATTTGAGAAAGGGGAAAATTAACAAACCATAAAACATAAACAAAAAGGGAACTAAGAAAAAGGACCGAGACTATACGACAAAAAACCCGGGCCTAAAAAAAGAAAACCAAGTCAAAAACAGGGGCCCCCAACTCTTTTCCCCCGGGGGAACCAATTTTAAATATATATATATATATATATATATATATATATATATATATATATATATATATATATATATATATATATTATATATTTTATATATTTTTTCTCTTTATTTTATATATATATATATTAATTATTTTTATTAATAAAAAAAAAAAAAAAAAAAAAAATTGGCCTTTTGGAAAAAATTTTGTTTTTTTAAATTTTTATTTTTAAATTTTCCCCAAAATTTTATTATGCCGTTTTTTATTGCTGCCCCCCTTTTTTGCCCCTTCCTGCCCTTTTTTTTCCTACCCCATTGCCCCCCGGGCCTTTTTTTTTCCCCTTTTTATATATATAAAATATTTTTTATTTATTAAAATTTTTTTTAAAATTATAAAAATAAAATGGTTGAAAAACCAGAAAACCCCCAACAACCCCAAATAAAAATAAAAAATTTGTAAAAAATTTTTTTAAATTTATAATTTTTGTTTGGTTAAAAATTTTTTTATGCTGCCTGTCCTTTTGCCCAAAAAAAAACCCAAATGTTTTTTTTAAACCCCCTTTTTAATAAAAATATATTTTATATATAAAAATTTATATCCCTTTTTTTATATCTTTTTTATTTTTTATATATATATATATATATTTAAAATATATTTATATCCTTTTAAAAACTTAATGGGCTGTTTAAACCAAAAAAAATTTAATATATGAACCCAAAATTTTATTAAAAACAAAAAATTAAAAAATATAAATAATAACCCTTAATATTAAATTTATATAAATTATAATTTTTAAATTATTAATTATTATTCTTTTTTAAATTTAACCCCAAATTTTATTTTTTTAATGCCCCAAACCCCCAACCCTGTTGCCCCTTTGCCCAACAACCTTTCCCAAAATTCTCCCTCCCCCTTATATTTTTTTTTTAAAAAAAAATTTTTTATATTATACATATATATATATATATATATATATATATATATATATATATATATATATATATATATATTTTTTTTTTTTTTTTTTTTGCGAATTTGGGATATCTATTATTGAAATAAAAATACCTCCACCTGAGACTTGAGAAACCCACAACCGCCGGCATAAAAAACCCCGCGAGGGGAAAAAGCCATTGGAAGAGGGGCCCAAGCAACAGGCCACCCAGAACAGCATAGGGGTGGACTATGCATCATCAAAGAAAAAACAAAACACCTAATCTTTGACAGTTGAACATGCTCAACCATCAAAACACCAAAAAACACTAACAGTACATCAAACCGACAAAACCAAAATACAACCAAAATACACCATAAAAAAAACAAGTCAAAGCAAGCCGATAAATCTTGAAGCTGGATCCACTCCTTTATAGCCAAGCAACTCCAACGCCCATGTATCAATACGAGTCTTCAGAGTATTAAGGAAGATTGAGATATCCATGGCGCCTCCTTCAAATTTGATTTGGTTCCTGTAATACCAGAGTGACCAAATAGTACAAGCAAAAATTAAGAACCAAAACGGTTTGCTACAACGGTTTGGCTTCAAGGAAGCCCAAGAAGACAAGGATGTCAAACACAATTTGTGAATAACACCCGAAATACCCCACCAATCAAGAATGCTCATCCATATCCGCCAAGAAAATTCGCAGGAGAATAGAATATGCGAATTGGATTCCACAACTGTTTCGCACATCGGACACATGGCATGGGCAATATCAAGAATGCCTCGCTCTACAAGAAAGTCTCCCGTTTTCAATCTCCCAAGGCAAGCTAACCAAAGTACAATGATGGCTCTCGGAGGGGCTTTAATCTTCCAAAGTGAAGAGGCGACATCCTTTGGAATGATAGGATCAGCACTACTATAAAAAGACTTCATAACACTCTTTAAAGGGAAGGCATCATACTCCACACTATGCCAACAAATGCCATCCACCTTTCCCCTCTTAGGAATAATTTGTTCAACAAGGATTTTCAAATGGTTAAAATCATCTAGCTCCCAATCAAAAAGTCTTCTCCTCCATTTAAATTTCCAAACCCAAACTTCATTTTGCCATTCTCCCATATGACTAATAAGAGCCTTTTTTTGTTCGGAACTGGAGAAAAGGCGAGGAAAAAGTACTTTGATAATACCAGAAGGCACCCATTTGTCATGCCAAAAAAGGGTAGAGTTCCCATCACCCACCTTAGCAATCATACCCTCCTCAATAATCCCACGGACTCTGCACACCTCCGGTTCCCTACTCATCAAAGCCGCCCATAGCCCCTTTTGGATGTGGCCCAATGAATCAGATGAAGCCTTTTGACTTTTGACACTATAAATGGACATAATTATTCGCTTCCAAAGAGCCGCAACACAGTCTGAGAATCTCCACCACCATTTAAAGAGCAAGAGAAGGTTCTTTATCAAAATGTTACTAACCCCTAAACCCCCTAACTCCTTTGGCAGCTCAATTGACTCCCACGCAACAGAAGGAGGCGCCAAGACACCATCCTTTGAGACTCCCCAAAAGAACTTTCTTTGCAACTTTATAATCTCATTAGCAACTGCCTTCGGCATTTTAAAGATGCTCATATAATAAATGGGAAGGCTATTTAAGACACTCTTAATTAAGGTAAGACGTCCAGCTCTAGATAGTGTCTTTGATTTCCAAGATTCAAGCTTGCTCTTAATTTTCGACAAAATTGGTTTCCAAGCAGAACAATGGTTCATATTATCACCAAGTGGTAAGCCTAAATAAGTAATAGGGCAAGTCACATGCATACAACAATTTTCCTCAGCAATACTCCTAGCCCAATCATGATCCGAGGTACTCCAAGAGACAATTTGCGACTTACTATAGTTTAAGTTAAGGCCAGACATAATAGCAAAAACATCAAGTATGCGAAAATAATTTGTAATCACATACCTACTTTTCGGCACAAAGATAAGAGTGTCGTCCGCAAATTGAAGGTGCTTCAACACAATTTTCTCCTTTCCAATTTCGACCCCTTTGATATAATTCATCTCCTCCGCTTTCTTCAATAGACACACCAAAGCTTCACTCACCAAAATGAAAAGGTAAGGAGACAGTGGGTCACCTTGCCTTAAACCTCTCTCCATCTTAAAGGGTTTGAGTGGGCAACCATTGACTAAGATCGACATTGAAGCCGTGGACACACATAGCATTATCCATCTAACCCATTTGCTACCAAACCCAAACTTCTCCATAACCATCTGAAGGAAGGACCAACGCACTGAGTCATACGCCTTCTGGAAATCAAGTTTCAATAAAGCCCCGGATATTTTGTTCTTTTTGAGCCAACCAAGTGCTTCATTTGCTACTAGAACCCCATCAAGGATCTGTCTATCTTTAACAAAAGCACATTGAGATTCATCAATAAGCGAAGACATTACCTCCTTCAATCTAATGGACAACAACTTGGAGACGATCTTATACATTGCACCCACCATGCTTATTGGTCGAAAATCATCAATTGACGACGGGTTCCCAACTTTGGGAATCAAGCAAACCCAAGTGACATTTATAGCTCTAGCCACATCCCCACTTTCCAAGAAGCGAATAACAAAATCATAGATTTCCTCCTTGATATCATCCCACATCTCCCTTATGAACTTGAAATTATAGCCATCAAACCCCGGAGCCTTATCAATACCACAAGCCCACACGGCTTGTTTTACCTCCTCACGTGAAGGGCGATCCTCTAAGAATTTCACATGCTCCTCAGATAATGTCGGATGGTCACCAATATCAAAATCAAGAACTGGCAGATCTCTTTGGGAGAATCGGCTTGCAAAGTGCCTATAGATTTCCTGTTTTACTTCATCAACACCTTTGACAATATTGCCATCAAACTCCAACTGAAAAATCTCATTTCTTTTCCTTCTCAACATAGTTGTCGCATGGAAAAACTTGGTGTTTTGATCCTTAAGGCTAAAGCCATAAGCTCTAGCCTTTTGTCTCCATAATCTTTCTCTCCTAATAAGCCAAGCATGTAGATGGTTTTGGCAAGCACGCCATCTAGCACATTCCTCATATGACAAGTTTCGACTTTCCCCCAACATTTGTAACTTGTGTATTTCATTTTTAAGATTTGAGATTATACTCTCCATTTTCCCAAATTTCTCCTTACTCCATCTCTTGATAGGATCTTTCAAGGCTTTGAATTTGTTAACTAGACAAAGATTCGGCAGCTCCTTCCATTCTTTCCGCACGAAGTCTTTGAAGTTTGGATGTAGGAACCAATAATCGTAGCTTCTAAAGGGCTTTGGGCCCCAATTCATACCATCTTCCAAGGAAAGAAAGATTGGGTTATGATCCGAAGATGCTTTTGGGAGGCCCTCAAGCCGCATCCGGGGGAACTCCACCAACCATTCATCATTACAAAAGCAACGGTCAAGTTTACTTTGTGAATTATTTCTTGACCAAGTAAACTTGATGCCATGGAGAGGGATATCAATGAAACACATATCATGAAACCAATTCTGAAACTCCTTCATGCTAGCATCAAAGCGATAAACACCAACTCTCTCATTCGGGAAAAGAATTTCATTGAAATCACCCATCAATAACCACGGCTTTTCTGTGTTTAAGCATAACATTTTCAATGCATCGTACATTTGCTTCCTTCCTTCCCTATCATTGGGTCCATAAATAAACCCAACACAACAATTGAAATTATTTTTCACAAGAATCCCTTCAAGAATAATCCACCTATCACTAATGAATTTGTTCGACACACGGAAAAAATTCGGATCCCATATAGAAATAATTCCCCCACTAAAAGTCTCCGAAGCCAACGATTCACACCATTCAAATTCATCATTGCCCCACATTCTTCTTATTCTTCGATCAAAGGATCTACGATGCTTCGTTTCTACAAGCCCCACAAAAGCAACTTTCTTTTTTCGAATCATTTCTCGTATTGAGAAACATCTTTCACCCCTTCCTAACCCTCTTACATTCCAAAACAAGATATTCATGATCAATAGTTTCGAATCACCTAATGTCGAACACAGCACTAAGCCGCATTCTTTTCCACCCTTGCCATCACTCTTCTTGACTTCCTCAATTCTTCCATAGTAGTTCCAACCCTTGTTGTCTTGACCCCAATATTCTTTGCTACTGTCCAAGTTTCATCTTCCTCTGAACAGCTTCTCAATGGGGTAGATGGAACAAGTACAGGCTCAGTAAGTGAGCATGCATTTCTCTTCGGTCTACCACGGGGCTTGCGTTTGATACTTGGTTGTGTGTTTATGAAACCGTGTCCAGCTAGCAGCTCAATATGCTCCATGGGATCAAAGAAATCAGCCCCAGAATTCAGATCATGTCTCACAGACAGTTGGGATATATCAATAGCTGCTTGAGTGTTCGAATCCTTCTGAACATGGTTAGCCTCATCACTGCTTTTGGCTGGAGTGGAGGGGACACAAAGTGGGCCCGGAAGGGAGTACGCCAATCTTTTCGGTCTACCCCTTGGTTTTCTTGTTTTGACACCCCTCGCTGATTTGGAACAGCTGCCTACTCGGTCTTTATCCTTTTCATCATGAATGCAAGGTTCTGTTAGAAATAGCGAGCACTCAATTGATTCCATTGGGTCAAATCTTGGATCACAAACCAGAGCTTCAGGGCATGATCCATGTAGAATAGCACCTGCATCACAGAAAACTTGCTTGCTTTTTCCATGATAATTTTCAGCCTGTACTCCATCCTGCTGCATATCTCGATCTGCACTTTCACATTCCTGGTTCTGATCTACCTCATTTGTAGAGACCAGAATTTGGGAGTAATTACAGCCCACAAAACCAACTTCCCCTGTATCATCATTGTACTCCTCATTATTTGCATCATCACGCTTTTCACCATTTTCCCCATAATTTTCTAAGATGACATTTGTTTTTTCGGTTACTGCTTGACCCATATGCTCCCCATTTTCATTCCTACACTGTGAGAAAACCTCCAAACCATCACATCTGTATTCTTGCGGTTCCCGTACCTGCTGTGTCAATAAAGCCCCATTATTTTGTGGTGCTACTACTCGAATGGTGTGCTGGCCAGCCTCACAGATAGGTTGCTCCCTGTTGCTGTTCATATCTACCACATTTCTGGTAGGTTCATGTCCCATAGGTTGGTCCCTATTATCAACAATTACTAGTTCATTTTCCTCCTGTTCATACTCTTCATATGCATCTTTTCTTTTACCTACACAGCCACATACCTCCTTAATCCGAACAATACATGATCCGGATTCCCACTTCAACTTAATACAAGTCTCAATTCGACTTTGGGCTTTGGTTGTGATCAGTATACGTGCCTTGGTAAGGCATGGAACATCCTTATCGTCA
The DNA here is from genome assembly GCA_019425755.1 of Amaranthus cruentus. Classification (NCBI taxonomy): domain Eukaryota; kingdom Viridiplantae; phylum Streptophyta; class Magnoliopsida; order Caryophyllales; family Amaranthaceae; genus Amaranthus; species Amaranthus cruentus. The sequence goes on from CM033459.1 coordinate 20,303,666, forward strand.
TGCTCCACACTCAATACTCTTCCCCATTTCTCGCCTAGTTTTTTTATATTATCATTTCCCACCCCTTCTATGTTCCTAAATTCTCTTTTACTCCCACAAAACCCCAAGTCCCTAACTCTTAATTAATTATATAATATTTTAAGTTGTATAATATCTTTTTTAGTAATCGATTGTGAAATTATATATTTTATTATCATTAGTCAATAAATAGCATTATGGCAATCTCAAAACGATTCGAAAAAAAAAAACAATTGGACCCTTTGGACCCGGGCCCGGTATTAGATCCCAAATTTTCCCCGGATGGATTGGGTCTTTTAAAATTAAGACCCGGATCCGGTCCGGATTAAGTTCCTGAAAAAGGGTCGGATCCAATCACCATAGGTCGGATTGGCCGATTTGCCATCAATATTTAAATATCATATATATATATATATATATATATATATATATATTTATATTTATATATATATATATATATATATATATATATATATTTTATATATTATTATATATATATATTAATATATATTAATATATATATAATATATATATATATATATATATAATTTTATATATATATTAATATATATTATATATATATATAATCTTATATATATATATATATATAATATATATATATATATATATATATTTAATCATTGAAACATTAAAATTAAAAAAGGGGATATATATATATATATATTATTTATATTATATATATATATATATAATATAATATATATATATATATATATATATATTTATATATATATATATATATATATATATTATATATATATATATATTGGGGAGGATCCATTGAAGGGGTCTAATAAGGGGATGGGAAGGATTTATAGGCATTGGATCTTTGAAAATCAACATGTGAAACAATTGGTTACCTCTATTGTTTTTCATGTTAAAGTCTTTTCCCCTTCTGAAAAACATTTTTCCCCCTTTTCTTTTGATCTTTCCATTTTTGTGATGTTAAATTTCTTTTTTTTAGAAAAAGATAATATGTTTTTGATTTTAGTTTATTTAAATTTTAAGTTCTATATTTTTTAAGATTAAAAAGAAGGCGGTAACTTTTTCATAATCCCTAGTACCCCTTTTTCTAAACAAGTATCTTTTTCTTGGGGCCGTATCTTTTTGAAAATGATATAAATTTCCGTTCGTTTAAAGAAATTGGTTCATATTACGAAAAGGAATATTTTAACGGGTGCAACTAACAAAATTAACAAATTAAAATGTCCATTGATCAAATTAGGAGCTTGGTTCCTCCTTTTCATTTTTGAGACCCCTTCTAATTTGATCCCCAAATAATATAGGGGATCCAGAGAATTCATGAAAGGTGAAAGGATTTTACTCAACCTTGATCTCAAAAATTAACTGTG